>QJNY01000464.1:49174-65748 GCA_004155945.1 Monosporascus sp. mg162 | reverse complement strand
AGCAGGGGTTGCACTAGCACCCTATATACGGAATGGCTCCCTCTGATCGGAACATATAGGTTCCATAACTAGACTCCATAAAAAGAGGAGTGCGCGTTTTAAAGCGTCTGCAGCTAGTCGTCTAATACAACACAACTGATGTCCCCTATATTCGACAATTAAAAGTTTCATTCGCTTAATTCGCGTTATTATCAATTAATTAGCTACTGCTAAGACGATATAAGCTGTACATCAATAGCAATTACCTATATACCCCATTATCCATAATAGCGACCGTACCGTCGACGTCCTCCGTTATTTACAAGGGACCTAAGGACTGGGATCGCTTTAAAGGCGAATTCTAATTAAAAACGTACGCGTTTGGTATTTAGCGTTATATCGACCCCGATTAAAATAACGCATGGCCTGTCGAACTTACGAAACCCGATATAACTTTTTATCCGAAAAGACGATTTCGTTAAGTAATAACGCGAATAGTTAGTTCCTTTTCCGAAGGAACTATATAAGCCGAAAAAGTCGATTATACGGGTTACTTAATAAGTTTGCTTAAAATAACGACAAAAGGTAAATAAGCTTATACCTAAAACTTCGCGACATATACTTACGAAAATCGGAAGTACGAGAACTTTTGGAAGAAGATTAACGACCTTACGAAATAAATCCTGGAGTCGGTATTTCCAGTAATTAAAAAAACGAATCTTTTCCCAAGAAAGAACCTAAGGAAATAATACGTTATTTTGGCCGAATCCGGTAAGGTATATAATAATAAGCTTATAAACAATACCTAATAAAAGTACCGCGAAAAGCTAAAGCAAGTTTCGAAGTTAATAAAGAAATTAAACGAATAAATCGTAAAATAGCAGAAAATAATGGCTTAAAGATAGCGTTATGGCATTTTAAAAACAAAAATAGCAACTATATAAATTAATAACTTATATATAACTTTAGCTTTAATTATGGAAAACTGGACGATTACTTTCCAGATAATAAAAAAAGCCGAAATTAATAACGGTACGATTAATTATTAAAAAGTAACTGCTAACCTTTTAGATTATTAAGCGTTAACTTATCCCTTATTTACATCCCGAAATATTAAGGTAACGTTTCTAACTTTTCAAAGGATTTCCGTAAAACCTTTTAATTAAGGCGATCCTAATTAGGAAAAAATTAAGGATATAAACCTTTTACCGCGAGGAAAAGCTTAAAAACGCGGGTCGAAACGTGGCGGTCGTAAAGGTTCTTAAATGGACCGAAACGGAAATAAACGGAAGCGATAGGAATCCGATATATAAGGTACTCGTTGCAAAGCCTGCTTAAGCACTTACTATACCTTACCTTAATATTTTTATGCATTTCCTGATAAAGCCTTAAAAAAGTTCCGATTTAACGACAAAATACTTGCATACGTTTAATATCGGATTGCTTCCGATCAGTTTTTAAAAAAGGAAATTAAACGTTTATTAAAGTTTATGGATAAGTTAATTACTTAAAAAACTAATTAATTCCTATAAGGAATAAGGCGAATCCTAGCGTACTTTTTAATTTCTAATTAACGTAATACGACAAACGTCGTATTTTACCCCTTAAAAAATTTATTAATTTTAAATTTAAGGTTTATAACTTATATCTTTAACCTTATTAGCAGGTTTTTAACTTTTAAGCTAACCGTACAAAGCGACGGGGTGTACGTAAGTAACAGCTTCGTACCGATTAAGGGGTACGGAAAAGTTAATATAGTACTTCGAAGCCTTAATGATACAAAAGCGTTACGTTTGTACGATATAACTTATTACGAAAGCTTCGTATGCAACCTGGTATCTTTCCGGCAATTCCGGAAAAAGGGGTACTGGTAGGATAATAAAAGAACTAATAACTTTATACGAAATAAGTACGATTAAGTAGTTGCTATGCTGATAAATAAGTTTGATTAGTTCGTTATTAAAGATATTAACGTAATAGTTACCTATATAGCCTTAATAGCTTACAGACGAAACGTTAATTCCTATATAACGAGATTATTACGAATCGGTAACGGTACGATTTGGCATTTAAAACTAGGATATCCAAGGCCCGAAATAATCGCCTAGTTGCAGTCCTATGTAAAAGAAGTCCGCCTGAAAAATTTAACAATAATCGAATACCAAACGTATAGCAAGGCGAAGGCCAAAAGGTTAATACGCCGCGAGCCGAAGGAGGAAGCTTTCCGATTAGGACAAAAAATCGCCATCGATTTTATAAACTTCGAAAAAAACATTAAAAAATACAAATACGTTATGTTTGCTACCGATAGATACTTAAGTTTTATTTAGGACATTTACCTTAAAAATCGAAAGTAAAATATAATGATTACAGCGTTTCGGTACTTCCTAGGAATTCTTAAGAACCAGAACAAGGTTTTTTTACAGGTATTCGAATACGATAACGAAATTTTGAAAAATTATCAACTTCGAAATATGTTTTAATCGCTTCCTTTTAATATCAGACTTAAGCCCTTAATACCGCATACCTAGGCCCAGAACGGGGGTGCAAAACGCTTAAGGAGTATAATTAAGGAAAAAGCGATTATGATACAAAATAACGTTAAGTTACCCTCGTTTTTGATCGTATATATCTTTAAAGCTGCAGTATATCTATATAACCGTACCCCCAAATACGTATTTTTTTAGCAAAGCCTATACAAGGTTTACTACATTTATTTGGCGTACAGAAACGGCGTTGCAGTATTTGATCGGAAACTTTAGCAAGCTTACCTGCGAGTATATAGCTATATGGCCTATGCTATAACAGCTGCCGCTATGAAAAAAAAGCAAAGATTCCAAAAGCTAAATCCTAAAGCATAAATTGGCTACCTCGTCGGCTACCAATTTACGAATATCTACGAAATTTGGAATTTATTAATTAATAAGGTTATTACCATTCGAAACGTACAGTTTAACGAAAAGGCCATCTTTTTAGGTAATATTAAAAACTTAAAAGATAATTTTTTGCATATTACAAAAAAAAAGCTTTAAAAGTTACTCCGATAGGTAAAAATACCTAATTAAGCAAATAATTATTTAACTTTTATATAAAAGGAAAATAAAAACTTAAATAAAATAATTTAGTTACCGGCTAAGCAAGAAAAATAACTTTAAAAAGATATTAACGTAAGATACGTACAGAATAGCAAATAAACCTATTTTTAAGGGATTAATTATTTTTATACGACCGTTATATTCAAACCATTTTTATCCCTTAATTTATCGTTTCCGTTAACGTTTACCTTAATAATTATTACGATTATTAAGTCGACGGAAGGAATAAAAATAGCCTTAAGCTTTTTTTACTTTATTTAATTTAAAGTAACGGTAAAAAATAAAGGTACCTTACGGATAATAAACGTAAGCTTTCCGTATGTTCCGTATTAAAAAGGTATTATCCGAAACGAATATAAAATGTAAAAAGCCGTATTTAATATAAAACGTTTAACCCTTTTTATTAGTACGTACGATAATCGGCCGGTAAGCTGCGGAAATTTAAGGAAACTTATTACCCGAAATACGCATTACCGTAATCGGAAAAGTAATAATATTTTGGCATATAAAAAAGCATTTAGGTTATTAAATCGAGTACATAAACGTAATTTACCGCTACCGCCGCGAAGCTATAAAAAGCTAAATACTTACCCGTTAAAGGAAATGTTTCGTAAAGCCGAAAAGGCTTACTTGCAGAATTATAAAAAAATACAATTCTGGAAAGCCGTTAATTAATTTTTTACTAAAGGGAAACAAGTTTTAAGGTACATATAAATATACGTTTACAAATTTAATAAGTATGGTTAGTTACAAAAATGCAAAGTACGTTTCGTCGTACGAAATAATTAATAACATAAAAACGTTTATAGTAATATATACGTATTTATATTAACTAAAAGGTTATTTCGAACTTTAATCGTTATTGCGGTTAAGTTTAACCTGGAACTTAAATAGTATAACGCTATAAACGTTTTCGTTAATATTAACTTACCTTACGAAATATACATAAAAACGCCTTTAGGTTATTCGCAACGTAATAAGATTTTCCTAATTAAAAAGGTATTATATAAAGTAAAGGAATCGTCGTTATTATAGCAGAAAAATTTTATTAGGATATTTACAAAATTGGAATTTTGCCTTATTTCTTACGAACCTTATTATTTTATTTGTTAAGGGGTACTTATTTTCTTTTTTATAAACGATATTATTATAGCATACCGCAAAAAAAATTAAGACCTCGTCGATCAGTTAATTTAACAAATACGAAAACGGTATACCTTTACAAAAAGTAAGGACCTGTAATAGTTCCTCGGCATCGAAGTAATTAAAAATAAAGCTGAAAAAAAAATCTGGCTTTCTTAATTAAATTTTATAAATAAGTTAGCTAACTTAATCCTAAAAAAAAGTTTAAATAACTTCCTAAATACGTTAATAACGAACGTCGAGCTATTGCCGAATTTTAATTTGGCCCATTTAAGTTTTATTAACAAATACCAAAAGAAAATCGGTTTTATTTTATACGTAATAATTAATACGCAACTTAATATAACCTTTACGATATCCCAATTTGCCCGATTTAACTTAAACCTTAATAACGTATATTACAAAACGGCCGATCGAATTATATTATACCTAATCGGAACCAAAACGTTAACGTTATAATTCGGAAATAAGGATTCGTTAAATATATAAAGCGATATCTTTTTCGCGGATAATACGATCGATCGAAAAAGCTTTTAAATTTACGTTATAAAGTTATTTAAAGGAATAATAAAATAACGGGCGAATAAGCAAAATATAATAATTACTTTTATAACAAAAGCGAAATTATTATCCCTTACGTAAGTTGCAAAAAAGGTTTTATTTAACTTTCGATTAATTAAAAAGCTTAAAGTTATTTTAAATGTTGGACCGTTAAATATGTAATACGACAACTAATAAACTATACAGCTTATTAACGCCGATATCGCCCTATTACAGACAAAACTGCGGCATATAAATATATATAACCACTAGCTACGAAAAGCCGCAGAAAGGGATATAATTAAAGTGGATTATATACCTACGGGCGATATGTTGGCTAATGGGCTAACGAAGGCCCTAATACGCGAACCTTTTAGGCATTTCAGAAAGCAGTTAGGATTGGTGGATATTACAAAAGCCATCGATCGGCGGAGGAACAACCTGCGAGTGATTTCAGAGGAGGAATTGGCTGACCAGGAGGATTCTATCGCCGGAGGAGAGGTGGAATGGAAAGCTGTGGCTCTAGGAAGTGATGATAAGTGCTGATCAACGCCGTGACTACGTCAAGGCGTTGAGGGGGTGTGTCAGCTAGCAGGGGTTGCACTAGCACCCCATATACGGAATGGCTCCCTCTGATCGGAACATATAGGTTCCATGACTAGACTCCATAAAAAGAGGAGTGCGCGTTTTAGAGCGTCTGCAGCTAGTCGTCTAATACAACACAACTGATGTCCCCTATATTCGACATATCCCATTCGCCGGAGTCTTCGAACTTCGTTCTTATAAAAGATACTTAACTATTACTTATCGTAATCCGTTTTAATTAACTGTTTAGCACCTAATATGCTAACAAAAAAAGTAGTTTCTAGGGGCAAATATAATAAATCTAAAAAACCTCGCAACCCGGGCTTATAACTATCAAACAGCCTGAAACCACGATATTAGATATCCTCGTATTGCTTCCAAAAAGCGTATATTAATGATTGATGATGATAACAGCTAACTGTCTGCGTTAGGGTCTCAAGGAATTAATCCCTCATACTAATCAGCTGTCACCCCTGCTCCTTCCAGCCCTTAGCGCGTCATACGGCCCGATTCCTTCCGGCCTCAAGCCACTGTATCTGACAGGATCTAACCCCACCCTAGCCCTTTCTGCTGAATATAGCTAAACTCTACAACTCTCTCTCGCGCGCGCTAAGAACAACTGTCACGGTTAGAGATTCGCGTTGAATCATATGGGGCGTTGCCACATAAGTGGCCTATTCTTACTGGCTATCATTTCTCTGTTCACGATGTAGCTCCGACGGCTGCGCTGCTGTGTATCGGACGGTTCCGCCTGCTGCATACCGTTGAGATCATTTTTGCTTATAGTCGGACTGCCAAAGCATCCGAAGTGAGCCGTGAGAAGCTCCGATGCCGTGAAGCCGTTCTTTCACAGCCGGGGGTGCTGCCGCACCATGTACGTGAAGATGCGAGACGTGACAAGCAACAGAAACGCGACCGAGACACCCACACCGACGCCGGCCTTCGGGACCGGCAGCGAGGCTCATCGGGATACCTCTCGCGGACGTGCGGGTGCTCGAAATAACAGACTCAGGCATTGTCCCTATCCTTGTAGACTCGAAGGCAGGCTAGGGCGGGTTGTCCGTCGCCCGGACGCATACCTGGCCCGCGTTGTCGCGGTCGCCGTAGTTTCGGCGAATCATCGTCGGCGGCGCAATATAAAACACCTCACTGATCGCCGCCACTGTGATATCGGATGCGAAGATTAAGGTACAGCGAACACTTGTGATGTAACCCCCGTCTTGTGACAAAGTAACCACTGTGGCGGAGTCAGCGCCGCTTCAGGAGGCGGGCGCGCGGGGGTGGCAAACCTGACCCGGAAGGTCGCGATTTGCCGAGATTTGCCGCGGGCGGTAGTCGTCCTCGAGCACACGTGAAGCACTCATGACTTGCGGGCAGAAGATTGTGGCGAATGAGGAACCAAGGACGTTACTGGGAGAGCGCGACCTTACCAAAGCAGCTATGGCCCTGGAAAAGCTTTCGCAAAGCTAGGCCGTAGAGAGTCTATGGTATGGTCATTTTTAATACCAGTGACAATACGGGTGCGGATTAGGCGTACGGTAATAGAGATCTGTTGCTAAATCAGGGCTCATCCTTGCCTTTCCTGCGAGCCCGTTTATGTAGCGCTGTTTCCCTATCATAGTTGGTGCTAGTTCTTTATAAGCCCCTTTAAGCAAATAATTGACCCTCTGGATCGTACCCCTGACTAGTCCTGCCGTTTGGAAGCCATTTCGAAAATGTTATCCTCAAAGTCCCTCAACACATGCCTGGTCCGCCTCCCTCAGTAGTATCCTAATGGACCCTACATCATAACTACACTCCTGGGGGTTTGTCTCATGATGTTGATGGCGAATTCAAAGTCGGCCACTATAACTAACTTCCCCGCTTTCCTCTCTCTAGGAATCCGGAGTTATTCTTCGGAGAAAAGTGGTCCAACCCCTATTCGAGGCTGAGCCTAGGACTTTGCTTACGCGTCGTTTCATACGCTTCCATTATCCATCCCTTGAAGAATAATGGAGAATACGGATTAATAAGTGAATCATATGCTAAATACGGTTATATACGAGCATACATATAGCCCAACATCCTCCAGGCTGTTGCAGGAAGTACATAGCTCTGATATAGCATGAATATACAAACTGATGACACACCTTGAGATTTCCATCGTGCTTGAAGGAGTCGACCCTGTACATTTTCACATACTAAATCTTTCAGGCTAGCCTCATTGCTTCCTGTCAGAAGCCTCACCGTCTGTCCCAAATTCTTACTCTCTCCCCACAATATAAACTTAATTCCATCAGTTCTTTTGACATATGATATGTCTGATATATCGCATATCGGACCTTTTACACACGGGAGGCAGTGGATGAACAGCACCCTCCCGCTTGGTCCGCTACACTGTTTAAGGTACTATAGAGTATATATTATGTGTGTTGAAGGCGGGACCATGTGACCCCTCGGAATTCTAGATATGTCTATTGGTAGCTGATTAGCCTGGTGATGCACGGAAGAGTAATCAGGGTCAAGGTTTACATGGGCATTCAAGAGAGTTTCCGAGGTACACGGCTGAAGCTTCTCAATCACGGCAAGTCCATCGCTTCCATGTATAGTGGCAACCCTCTTGGCACTTGAATAGCTTAGACTCCATCAAGCTGGGCGTTTGCGACGCCTTCTTGTCTCGGACTCCGATTTCCTTCGGGGAAACATGCCACGATGCTCACTTCCTCCTCTTCGGCCTCCCGGGGGGCTTAGTATAGGAGGCCGGTGCACTAGTTATGTTCTCCTCCGACATGGGGACGGGCATCGATGCTTTATGCTCTTTTTGAGGGCTAGGGTTTTCTTGACCGCGACTGGCTTTGAACGGTCTTGGGATGCTGTGGTGTGCTCTAGTGGCTGTCTAGGCAAGTACCTGTCACAATTCCGTACTCTGGTCCCTCTCTTCTTCAAGCTTTGACCGTCGCTCCATATAGCAATTGGCCACATGCATGAACAGATTATTCGTCCTGGGAATGCCATGATTTTTTCTGATATCCTTCAACTGCTCCACTGGATTCATGGCAGGCCGTGTTGGCTTGACTTGTCCGCCACATGTTCGCGCTCTTCCCAGCGTGTCTTTTCTACAGCTGTGACATTGCTGATTAGGATCTTCGCAAGCTAGTATGCACAAAAAGTGTGTTCCACATCAGTTTACCAAGTGCCTCCCATAGCTGCTTGAAGATGTTGTAAAGAAGGAGATTCACCAAGCAGCCGGCTTTCCCACGAAGGGCGGTACGTTCCTTCTCGACACAATGTTTAGAGTGCCTCGAGATGCTAGGTACCCGATGTTCCTAACAGCTTTGGCTCGGAGATCCTTGATGAGGAACAATCTCCGTCTACTTTCGTCGCGTCGTTTTGTCCAGTATTTGGTAAGCATAATCAGCGGATCCTCATCTTCTTCTCAAACTGTTCAGTCAGCATGGAGAATGGTGGGGATATCTCGTCGTGGCATTTTGCGTAACGGGGACGACGACAATATTACTAACCAGAGCAGAAATGATATTGAAAGACGGACGTGAATTGGTGCTGAGTGTCTTATTGTTTCAGCGGTGAAAATGAGGCTGGAGGCTGAGTAGGAATGAAGACCGCTTCTTGGCGTAACAGGTCGTTTGCTTTATTAATTCCTTGTTGGGCTGGGCAGGATAAGGGTAGACAAGACTATGGGGGCAATGAGCCCCCACGTCTGTCGCTCATGTTTCGTCACTTCCACTTCCAACTTACAAAAATGGTGTTATCATCGACTTCAACGCGTTTCCCGCTTATGGAACGCGCCCTCGACGCTTCTTCCAGGTTCGATACTGACTTATCATACTTGGTGCTGAAATCGAATGTCAACGAATTCCTACTCACTACGTTTTACTCATAATTAGGTGGTAAACAGTTAGAAACACATGTAGGGAGTATATGTCTGGCAGTATTTCCAGAGCCTGCTAAAGGGTTAACGTTTCATGTGACCATAATCCAACAGTTGCCATCTCATTATTTGCAGTTCCCAACTGAGAAGGACCCCATTCAAGGTATGCAATATGCAGCCCTTTATATTATCACGTAATGTCCGTACCATATGAAGGAAGAAGCACTCCTGGCGTGGTGTCGTGTAAGAATCAAACTATAGATTCAGGGGGCGATTTCGCCCCATGGAGGTCCGTGCTTCGCATTGTTTCTTATCCCTTAAAAGTTGTACATGTTATAAGAGAGAGGCGACGGACACACAGAGGTTCTGAGACACCAGACGACTTCTCCTGAGTAAAATACCGGCCGCTAAGGCCAACAGAAGCTACTCGCAGTCCATACGGGATAGAACGTGCATAAGCCAGTCGATTAGTACATGGAGTCCACGTTGACCTTCTCTGGTAGCAGGCGCCTTGCCAAGAGCTTGGCACATGGCTTACGCAACACCGTAACTTATAGGCTCTCTATCCGGTAGACGGCCCCAAGGCGTCATCACAACAACTTTTTGTGGCTACGCCAAGGTTCTATTTTATTCGTTTAATATGACCCAATCAGCTGCCCCCGGATAGAATTCCAGTAGGTTTTCCAAGGCTCTTGGTGGCTAACCATTTCCATTTAGGGTAACGCGCCGGCTAGCGGCTACTTATAGTTGTTAGTACTGACGCCTTGTGGCCGTCTAGCAGATACATCGTTAGCTGGAAGGAGGGAGTTGCAGGCAATCTCGGGTCCAGTGCCTTGTGGCGGATAATATAGTCCTCCAGAATCGACATAATAATCACCTTGTTTTACAATAGTCATGCCGCGCCTAGACTTGTGATGATGACATCGGCAGCTATTGGGCTCAGGGGTTAGGCATTGTTATGATTGGAGCTTATGTTCGTCTTTCGAGAGAGTATCAATAATAGCACGGGACTTGTTCAGATATCGGCTCGTGTGGCAGCCAACCTTCCGGGGCATAGGGATTTCCTTGCGGAGGGTAACGGTAACGGCTGGTAACCTATATCACAGACGCCCTCGACTTCCTAAGTTTCGCAAGCTCTATCGCACATATGTGATTGATAGGAGCAATTGGACAGTTTCTATTGTAGATGGTTTCTAACTAAATCGATACGATAACAACTGTATTGGTTGAATTGACGTCTAGAAGGATGTATCCGAGGAGCTCTTAGACTTACCTAGGTTCTCCTACCATTGCGCTATTCTCTTCAATGAAACTTCGACAAGCTGCAGCCCAAGACCTTACTAGGGACGGGTTAGCTTAGATGCCAATTACACAGTCGCTCGACTCTCCTCACTGGAATGCTTTACTTACGACTTATTTCCGATAAATGTATTTTGTGTCGCTACCTAGGCTAAGCGCTCTGCAGGACGGAGTCAGGCGACAACACACCCAAAATAGTGTGTGACACGGTATGGACGATAACATCAAACCATATCTGATAAGGCAGCGCAGTCATGCTGCTGTGTAACTGCAAAGAGCTTCGAGGTCGGGTATATCCCACATCGTCCCCGGCCCTCGCTTAGTATTTGAGACAGATGGTGGGATCGGAACTCTTAGGTATGGAATCAGAACTCGGAAACTCGTGGTATCAGTATGCCAGTTCGATTCGGGCATACTGTCACGTCACACAAACGATAAGCCATGAAGGTACGTAGTGAGTCGCACTTAGTCTCGCGTCAACTCGGAGTCACATTATGTTATGGGCTGCGGGATGTCGCATGTAGCCTGCGTCCCGGCCCGCCATTGGGCGGGCCAGAACCACACGCCGTACCCCTGAGCCCGCGTACTGACTAAGCGTGACATCCCGAGAGCGTGGGGGTCACGCACATCCACGCGGCCCGGGAAGGAGGGGATTCCGTTCAATCGATCGGGCCACATGGGAAATCCGAGACATCCGATACCCATTTGACGTACGTAGACTCATCAGGCGTGACGAGACAACCACACATATCGCGCGCCTGGCCCCGTGGGATATTCGGAAGCGGGATTTCTCGGGCACTGGGCATGGTACGACGGCTCCCTTTACCTGGTGGTGGTGGGTGCGTGTGGTGCTGAAGCCCTGGCCCAATCAATCAACCAGTCCTCTTATCCTAACCGACTGGTAGTGTGCCCCTGCTTCAGGGTGCGAAGCCAAGGGCCGAGACCTGCAGAGAGCGTACTATGGAAGGGCGCGCTCGAGTCCATAACCCTAGACCTACCTATATAGGCATCTCAGCTTGCCTTGCCTTGCCCGTGACTGCACGCCGCTGAGGCAGAAGCTGAGCGCCACAGCGGGAGCATCCGCCACCTGCGTTCCTAGCGCGGCTCGTCCTGCGTCGAGGGGAGGCAGAGAGGGTTGCATGGGGGCTTGCATGGTTAGCTTATGCATGACGTGCGGTTGCCAGCCACCACCTAGATCAATCCGTCGTGTTTCACATACCGGATGCTGTTCCCGGGGGTTTCATCGTCTCTGCGCATCCCGCGTGGGCAAGGGGTGTTTTATTTTTGCCCAGCCAGGCTTGCTTCCCGCGGAAGCACTGCCGGGCAACAGACCTCTCTACTTCCCCTGTTTTCTCGATTGCTCGCTAACATGACTGGGCGCCACGGCAGGGTTTGCCTCGCTTATCTTGCTCTTGGGTGAAAGGGGGTGGCAGGGCGCACACCGACTGTTTGCCGAGTGGATTACGCACTTTCCTCCCTCGTCCTCCAGCCCTGCTTACGTGCGACGCTGACGGCGTGCCCTCCGCGTGGCAGGAAGCAAACATACGGAGCCGACCCCTCTTGGGCGACGCGGGATGCCCTAATCCGTTGTCGCGGAAGCACTGGCCCAAGTGAGTCAATGATTGAATTGAAGTCATCCCGGTTTTCTCGTGAGGCCGGCGTGACCATCTGCCAAAGTGGGTTCCAACGTCCCGCGCGTGTGCACACGAGGAGCGCTTGTCCGCATGCACATACCGCGCCTATGTCTAATGGTCTTCATCTCTGGTCGGGTCGGGCATTTCCTTCGCAGGATCTCTACCTGTGACCTTTTGCTTAATTTAGGAACCCTACGAGTTGCTATTTTGTTATGTGAGGGTTGCTGCGAGTGTGGGGGATAACCACGATCAAGCGCAGCACTAAATCCCCAGGAATTCCGATGACCGTGGGGGTAATAGCAGGCTGCTGAAATCTTACGTATGATAGATAACAAGACGTCGATCAATGGCATACCGGCCGGAGGCCATGGGCCTGGGTACGGCGATTGAGGCCGCCCAGGACAGCCCGGCATTTGAGCTCCAACCAAGGCTAGACATTGCTACCCACATGCTACAATGAGCACAATCGTGGCTTGCTTACTCTGAGGGCGTTGAAAACCGGCGTCTGACGAAGGTGAGAATCGCTTATTCAAGTCGCGGCCTGGCGATCGGACTGCCCAATCGATTAACCAGTAAGAAACCGTCTGCTTCGTCAATGGATTACCGGGGCTTACGATCCGTGCTGAGACTCGCGAATGGGCCCCCACTGTCAGATGCATCACGCGACATCCTGTCGATCCCGCTTCAGGGGCAGCCCAGCAAGCGTAGCGATTCGTCATTATACCCCGAAGCTCCGAGAGGATCTCGTAATCATTATGGAATGGTCCATCCGATCCGCCTCCGGTTTTATGGTCGTTTTCATCCGTGCGCCGTGCCGAGGAGAGGCGGCGCAGGTACCGTCACGGCGCCAAAAAAATCCCCTTTACTAAAGACTTCCCCTGATCCCGGCTCGCTGCAAGTTCGCACCGAACAACTGGGCCCGGACTGCGCCGTAGAATGTCTCCTCGACAAGGTCTGCCTTCCCTCCAAAACTAAGACCGCAGCACCAGCATAGTATACAGAATCGACATATTGTTACCTGCTCAGGCAGCCAGCTTAGGCAGGATTTGGCAGTCACTGACTACCAAACTACAGGAGCGACTTCGAATTAGAATAATCGCGGATATACCTAGCCTATGATTATCCACGGGCCTTGGCGACTGGTGCTGACCCCCGCACGTCGCACGCAGTTTACTGCACGACATAATTGGTACCAGCGACGTAGGGAGAGGGGGAGAGACAGGGCCCGGTGGTGGGTGTAGCGTCCATGTGAAGTCGGTAGCTTAACGATAGGTTATGACTGTGGTACAGTCTGGGGGAGGGGTCTCAGGAGGCATAATGGGCATGATGCATTTCATGTGGGCATCAACTCCTCTGCGCATCTTCTTAAGATACTGTACGGCCCGAAGACTACATTAGAAAGTACGAGGTACATCGCCGGCCCCATAGGTAGCGCGCGAATGCGGGGTGCCTGCAGGTCCAGTGTAAGGTGCCGAAGGGGGTTTTGAAGGGGGGCAAAGGGGGGCCACAGGGGGCAAGGCTGCGGGGGATCGTAAGATGTTTGTCCGGCCCGGCACAGGATCTGGGATCGCCTCTCCATTCATGACAGAATCCTCACGTACATAGTTGCCATGGCCGTTTCCGAAGCTGCCATTCGATCTTAGATAGCGTACCTATAAGGTTTGGGCCGGTTGGGAGGCATGGCTCACCTGCCCGCTTCCTCGCGACGGGGTTGCGATTAGCGCTATCTTGTCTCACAATACGTGAGCCCCGGCGTCTCGTCGGGGTGGCATCGTGGCAGTGGAACGAGCGATGTGACATACCGCTTATCTAGACTAATAAAAGGGTAGTTTTCTGAACGACACCCGAGGTTACAGAATGTCAGGTGTTGTCTAACTCGTTGCACGGCCCCAGCGCCTGAAGCGGAGTTGGGAGAAGAAGCACACCATAGAGAGCGTCAGAGTCAATTGGGGGCGTAAGCTCGCAACGTTTCTTTGCAGCATCGTGAGTTCCGCATCTATATCTGTGCACTGGCATTTGCCGGGACCGGGTCGTTGGTCATGGAGTTGGTTAAAGTGACCCCCTCGCGGATCATCGCTGACAATGCGCTTTTATAATACCTGTCTACCTCTTTTGAGTAACACGATGGCCAATGTAGACAGACATATCCTGTAATGTAGTGCGCTCATCCGTCATAATGTTTCACCAGGAATACGAGCTGAGAATTAGACTTCTTAATCGCATTTTCCTCCTCTCTGGATTGGGCAAGGATTTAGGATGCCCTCCCAATGCCAAGCCCATGATCCACCCACCATGGTTTGGGCCCAATGCTCCCCCGGATTTTGGCCCCTCGGCGTATGATGACGCGGGACGTGGCAAGTCGCCATCGGCTGATCATGCCAGGCTCCGTTCGATGTCCAGCACTTCAGTGAATCCCGCCCTGATCATCTCCATCTGCTCATCCCCTGGCAGCGTGCACGGCCTCCGCGGCTCGCCGCCGTACCCGTTGAACAGCTGGAGCGCGGCTTTCACACCCGCAAAACCTGTTTGGATCGCAACCCAATCTGCCTTCGCGACGATGGCTTGTAGCCTCCTAGCTTCCTTCAACTCGCCAGCCTGGTATAGCTCGCAGATGCGGACACAAGCGCGGGGAACCAAGTTAGCGGTTCCAGCTATGGTACCATGTCCACCCACTACTAACCCCTGTAGGACGAAGTCGGCGCTTCCGCCAGCTACGAAGAAGCCTTCCTTCGCGTCAGCGGCAATGCGTGCTAGCTTGCCCGTATTCCCACAAGTAAGTTTTACGCCCTGCACGTTAGGGTGCTTGGCAATTTCAAGGATCGTATCCGACGAGAGGTCTAGACCCGAGCAAGCTCCCGGGTAATTGTAGATAAGAATGGGTATCGGACTGGCGTCGGCGATGTCGTAAAAGTGTTGTATTATCTTAGAGGTGTTGAGGAGACCGCCATAGTATGCGGGGGGGAGCACGATGGCGAAGTTAGCACCAGCGGCAGCGGCGTCCCGACATAGCTGGATAGACTCTCTCGTGGACTGCGCGCCGCATCCCGCAATGACGGGCATGAGATGATGATCTGCCTCATCGAGCGCGGATCGTGTGGACTGGATAGCTTGGCTCCGCTCTTCCCTACTCAGATGGACGGCTTCGCCGTTGGAGCCATGCACCACAATGCCGGCAACCCCAGCCTCAGCCAGGTGGATTGCGTGGCGTTGGGTGGCCTCTAAGTCGAGTTCATCATTAGCTTTGAAAAAAGCTAATGTAGGAACGTAGACGCCATCCGGGAGAGGGCGGGTTTGCACTCCGGTCGCCGTCATCGAGCGTATTGATAATGAGCCTTTCGGTTTCAGAAGATGATGATAAAAGGTAGGATAATGTCAACGACTCCTAGACGTAAGCGTTTCTTAAAATTCAGCACTGGCAATAGAAAGGGCAAACAGGTGTAGAGGGCTCTGCAGATTTAAGAGTCGGCTGCCGTGGAAGTTTAGCG
Source organism: Monosporascus sp. mg162 (assembly GCA_004155945.1). Classification (NCBI taxonomy): domain Eukaryota; kingdom Fungi; phylum Ascomycota; class Sordariomycetes; order Xylariales; genus Monosporascus; species Monosporascus sp. mg162. Next base: position 50,120 of record QJNY01000464.1, on the reverse strand, counting down.
GAAGATGAATATATGTATTTATATGTGTGCGTAGCGGTAGATGTTTGTCAAGAAGGATGGGGGGCAACACAGGGCATGACTGAGAACGACACGGTCAGAGTCAAAGCATGGGACAACGGCGGCTTAAGTACTCAGCTGTAATAGCAAACATAGGAGGAGTAACAGTTTGTTCTGCTGCTGGTGATTAGACCTCGAGGATGGGTCGGAGAGTTTGCCGTATACGTAGATCAAGGGGGTCTGTATAGGGAAGCTGGGTGTATTTTTCTTTATTAATTATAACCCTATTATGATGGCATGCCAGGCCCTAGCGAACGAGACCGCTTGGTCCCGTAGTCGGTACTAAACACAAGGTGCTCTGTCGGAATCTCGAGGAGGTGGACAAAGGAGGCTGCATTACCAGCGCTATGGGTGGAATCACTGCGCCAAGAGTAGCGACTCCAGCACTGTCAGAAGATGACCAGCGTGGGGGTGTCATGTGGCATGTGGTCTGGTTAGGGATTTTTGGATCGTACCCCTGTCGTCAGGAACACGATGCTTAATTACATCTATTGACAGTAGGCCAATAGAACGAGTCATGCAGGAAAGAGTCGGGCCGGCAACTCATAACAATGCTGCCACGAGTGATCAGGCTCCTCCTGATGGACAAGGTGGCTTGGATCCTTCTGCAGATCCAAGCCTTCAGCCCAACCTGAAAGCAAGTATTGAGCTAACTGAGAAACTTGGAAAGCCAAAAGCCAGTAGATCATCAAATACAAACCTTGATATCACAATCCGTAACTAGCTTACATAAGATGTACATGCACTAGGTACGCGTAACACTGAGGTCAGCATTCCATGTCCAAGTTGGACTTTGGGTCCATTCAAACCGATCTAGACATTTTATTACCTAGATTTGCTGATAAAAGGGCGATTCATTAGAGTTTGGTGGGGGGGGGGGGGGGGGGCG
>QJNY01000464.1:0-49164 GCA_004155945.1 Monosporascus sp. mg162 | reverse complement strand
CCCCCCCCCCCCCCCCCGCCCCCCCACGCCAATCGCCGGCACAGGTAATGGGAAGCCAGGGAATGGACATAGGGCAAGAGGCCTCCTTCGGACGGTCTGGAGAATCTGATGTACCTACAACTTACATAGTACAGACCAGACTTATCACTGCCAGGCATGTAGACGCAGTTAGATTGCGACTGATCTGAATATGATATACGGCAAAGCGTGAGGTGGTTCTTACGTTCAATTACCTTGTTCAGGTTAGTGCATCAAGTATCTCGGGTTGTCGTGGGCAGGTATGCTGTATGTATCTACATACAGTGCACCTACTGTACCGATGCACCTAAGCTGACTCTCAGTTGTGATGGAGCCGTTGCAGGCTGAAACCCCCACGCGGCCGTCGCCCCGGCATTTTAGCTTGGAACCAGCCTGCCAGCCTAACGACTAATTAGCACTAGGTACAGCTAACTGGTAGCCACATTGAATTCCATCGCTTCCGATGGTCAGCGAACAGCGTCACTGAATTTTCAAATACGTATCGTGATTCGTCATCTTTTGCCGTACGCCTTGGGACAGAATGAACTCGGGGCGAAATCGGTCAGCCGCCCATCTCACCGTCCTTCTATCCCGTTTCTTTTCTCCTGTTTTTTCATGGGCAATCACTGGGTTCCCCTTCCTGCACATGCGTGCAACGATACGTTAAGGTAACTTGCCAATCAGGAGAGAGCACTTGGTCCCAACAGGCAACAGAGCACGTTCAGCCCAGCCTGATAAATGGCAGTGACGACAAGTCGGATCTAAAGGTCGTGCTCTTCAAGAAGCCACAATACGCCTACCAACGTGAGAGGATCCTACAGGCAACAAAAGAGAAGTAGGTCACAGCCTGCTTACATTCAGCCCATGGCTGTCATATCGATGACCTATCAGCACTGCGTACCACCCTGCTAATTTCTCTCCCAACAGGTTTTAAGAAGGCTTCGCTTAGCATTATTCATGCAAGTTGGCCCAGACCGGGACGTAAGGAGAGACCCGATACCCCGGTGACAGAGCACGCTCCGAGACAAATCCGTAATTGGGTATGCTTATATACGTTTGGTTAAGTTGGGTTGCTTCACCCAATACTTATTAACTTTGCTCCGGGGGCCCCGGGATGGTAAAGAATCCCTCAGATTGTCTAGGAGGTTTGAATCTGACGCCTCTGAAGGGGCATTACGCGGGAAGCGCCACTTACATGAGGTCTAGTGTACATGGAGGATGGAGATACAATGCGGAGACAAGCAAGGAACCCATGGACCTCTAGGAGCGTGGGGGTCAGGTAATTGCGCTAGGGGGGTGGGGGAAAGAATGCGAGTTCACTCCAAGAATTTCGGCATTTGCTCTCACTCAACCTTCTAATAACCAATGAACTTCGTCAACACAATGCTTTTGGAGAATAGACAACCCACCTCTAGGTTCTATAGCGGCCGAAGTAAGCTTGATGGTATATGTTTCTTCTGGTGCATTATACAAAATACACGTCCTCATGATGAGGGGAAGCCGGGGAAAAGTAAGGGAACGTGGGCCTGGGGAAGGGCACTGACTTAAAACGTTGCTACAATTTCCAGGGGGGATGATTTGATACTTACTTCCATTAACCCACCTCATGCCGTATAAGACTACAAAATAAACTGCTATAAAAGTTATATGGAAATATAATAACATTTCGGCCAAGGGCTATTTCTGTTTCCTTGCGATAACCGTAAGTATTAGCAAAACCGACAAAGCATATCTATTCCCATCTACCGTAAATTTGGATAGAAGTTCACCTGATTCCGTAATGGACCCGGCGGAGGTAGCAAATTAAAAATACCCCTGGGAGTTGTAAAGGCGAACAGGTTGGTGGGAACGTCCCCGGCGCCGGGCCCAGCGGCCCCTTTTGTCGCTGGAGCCGGAATGTGGGGAGTATATCCTTAAAACTAGTCTAGTTCCAAAACTCTCAGAGCTACCTAGTTATGAAGCCAAGGAGAGTACTCCGTACAAACCATCTCATCTTCTCTAAGCCTAGCTACTTACCTCTTAATGCTTAGCAATTGCATTTTATAGTTAGATCATACACAAAAGTCCCTTCCGAAGACATCCCTTATACTTGTTCAGCGAGCTTTGAAGAGCCGTTCGTCTCAACTCTTAGTTATGTGCGGCTAGGTACAATATTGTCCAATCAGCTGAAAGTGACTAATGGGCTCCGCCTATCCGGCACAGACTGTTACGCAGCAATGTCGTTGAGGTGTTCTAGATTACGGTAGATGGTCCAATGCCTGTGCCCATGGGGGCGATGCGCACGCGTCCTAGACGTGGCTCCAACGAGAACGAGGAATGAGTACCGAGAGCGCGGGGAGCAAACGTTCCGCCTACGACGACTTCTCTGCAAACCAACGAGGTAAAATCCGTAACGGCCTGTTTCGGAGCCAATCAGCATTAGAGTCATAGTGTAAGGCTTGAGGGCCTATATGGCTCGGTCATGAACGGACATTCTTGCTCATTTTGAGGCACGACTCACTATTAACCCGAGCCTTGCATAGGTCTAGCGTGTCCACGTTACTGTTGAACAGGTTGAGCATAGCGTAATAAAGCCAACCTCTGCGATACTAAATCTAATGTCTTGCGCATCGAGAAATCCTAGGCTTTTATGTCTTGTAGCGTATTATTCACTGCACAAAAGAGGACCAATGGATGTGAGCATTAGTGCCATGGTTTTGAATGTTATCTCTACGAATAAACCCCATGAGTAGTCGCTATCACGCATACTGTTCGCATATCCATGCCTGAGTCGTCAGTTGAGCGGGAAGACCCTACTAAAGAGGGTGGGCGCTTCGACACGCCAAGAGCATAGGTCTTCAACTACCGAAGAGAGCTAACTATTGCCGTTATATATACTTCCATCTTATTGGATGCAGATGGAATCTATAGTGGACAGTAAGCTGGTATTCTACACCCCACCCGTAACCCCTTATCCTGATCATAGCTTCCTTTCATGGTCTAAGCTCCAGTTTGGTAGGTCTTGTTGCGCAACACATCACCGGTTTATTCTCGTTTTCCAGCGGGTTTTACACACCTTTTCTGGCTATCGTACCAACCTCCAGACCGATTTGACCTGCACTACCTCGTAGATAGTAAAAAGCAGCTCGAATATTGGTGAAAGGTAAGGGGCTATTACCTAGGTAATTGGTGGTATAGATCGCAAGTTAGCCCAGTGTACGAGTCGTTGGACGTTACGTACGGAAATGTATAATTAAATGCTTCCCTCCGGCACAGGAACAGAACGCCCCTGGCACCTATTACGCTATCTTAGGATGCCATGTAGAGTATGCTAATTAAAAGCCGAATTAGATATGTCGTTTCCAGCCCAGGATTAGGATATAGAACCCCCTATTGAATATGCCATCTACTGCGAACTTCCGTTTTAACATTGAATACTAATTATAGAGATTCTGAAAAAAAGTCATCCATTAGAGTGAGAAGTCTGTCCTCCCAAAGCTCGCGCCACGACTAAGTCGTTCTTTTCCCGTGGATGGATGAGCCACCTATGCATTCGTTCAATGTATTAACTTGAGCCGTCGTCCGATATCTTCCCTCAATACTGCTCTGCTTTCTGAGCTGTAGGAACAAGAGGTATAGTTATGCGCAGCCCGCTAGGACTGGTAAGAATATATTATGTCAACGACTAATTACATCTTCCTTTTCCCAGCGATTACACCACTGCCTCCAATACCCCATCATGCTCAAAATCAAGCACAACCCAGGATATTCGCTGGATGTACCCTAGAACTGAATAGCTCCTATTGTTTGCCAAGGAAGGATCCAGCAGTTGCAAGCCCTCGCCTTCAAATTTACACGTCTGATGATTTACATCAAGGTTTCCGAATAGACTGTCTTCATGATATCATTCCGGCTGCGGTCTTCGACCTGACCATTAGTTCCGAAAGACGTCCAATACTGAAAGGATGCCTCTTCACTACCTATCAGAATATGCCCTCTTATTAGATGCCGTATTCTCCCGCTTCGCAAATACTATGATAACATCCTGTCCCATTGGCAGTTACGCAATAGCCAACTCCTCCAGCCTATCAGAACAGCGGAACGCCTATTAACCCACCCGCGGACTACTTGTAATGATTGGAATAGTTCCTTTCCACAAAACTACCACGCGTAGGCCCCAGAACCATTCAACTAAAAAGACGAGGAAGGGGTCGTACTCTTTCCAGAGTTCTTGCAAGACACTGCCCTCTAGGTATCAGTCGCTCCGTTCATTTCTTGCCTAGTATAAACCTTCATATTTTCTTCCCCGAGTTCAGGACTCCAATCTCAACGCCCTGATCTTACCGGATCAACTTGTTACACATCTCACCGGCTGGTTGGGAGAGACATAGGCAGTGTTACCTCGGACTACGTCTCCCCAATGCCATTTACCTCAGCTCCTTCCAGCCTCGGCACTCAGCATTCTTCCATGGCTTATCATACCCATACCTGAATGTTTATCACCAGATACTAGCCAATCCTGGTATTTCTATGAGCAGCAGTAACCATCAGAGTCGGTACAGCACTGACCCTACTCAGATAACAAGGCAGTCTAATATTAGATACTGCCGGTTTCGAGAAAGCGGTCAGGCAGATACTCACCATCGTGAGGAATGGTAGGTCTTTGTCGTTTCCTAGCGGCTCTCGGCCACCTCAAGACAACTGAGCAGTAACCAATTGACCATTCTTTAGGTTGTTCCTGTCTTGCCTGGGTCATTAGCAGTATTAAGGGAAAGGTACTAAGAACACCAACTGCGAGGGCAGAATTTGCCACCTCCATACCTAAGGCATCATCCTAAAGACGAGTAACTACTACTGGCCTGAGCGTCTTGACGGGAGTTAACCCTCTTCACGGTGCAAACAAGGACCCGCGTGGCCAAGTTACCCTACTGAACAGCAATTCTACTTGACTATGCCACTACACCATACTTCCTAATTGTCTCCTCGCCCAATTCCTACCTGCCTATCTTAAGCCTCATTTGTACCCTCGTACCTTTTACAGCACTCTCTTATTGGAGCGACTGCCTTTTCTCAAGAGCGGTTCTTTGCTAGCGTGACTGTCTCTTCACTTTTTTACAAAGTAACCCACTCTCCAACTTCCCTCTCCATCAGTCTTCCCTCAAAGTCAAAGCGAACCTTTCACAGCATTGTCTTTTGAAGGCATATTCATCGTAGCGCGTAACCTAAACATATCACTCCAGGGCTCTAGGATGTCTGCTCGCGATGAGGAAGTCGCTAGGGAGGAGCTTCACCAAGCTGTTAGGGAGTTTGGTTCCCTTTCCGCCCAAGATCCCTATTTCCAGGATAAGCGAACCATTGGAAAACATATCAATGTCCAGCGAAAGTCCCTCAAAGTAGACGCTATCCATCATCAGCTGATCGCTTCGGACAGCAAACATATCTGCCAGACTTGTGATCTGGCAAGTCCTGCCACTGTCGCTGCCATTCATGACGATCTACAACGGAGAATGGCTTCATACGACGCATTCGCCTCAGAATTCAATCAGCGTCTGAATGATATTGAAAAGCTTGAGGCTATATATCATGACATGACAGAAACTTCCAGAGTCCCTAAGCCTTCGACGTCCGACATCTGCCCTCAAGCAAGACTAATTGCCGATGGGAAGACACTCACTAACACCATTGGTGACTCCTTCTCCTTTGTTTCATCACCAAAGTCACCACATTCCAATGATGTCTTTCAATCCCAGGCATTGTCATTCGATGAGGGGGCTTCGTTACAGACCCAGCCTGCCAGTCTAGCCCGGGTGGAGCTTAGTTCATCTGGAGATTGGGATATCGTTGATTCTGTTGAAGGCTTGGACGATGGTGGATCCGTTACCGATCACTCTGGGAATGTCCAAGTTAGCGCGGGTCACTGGCCTCAGGCGACTAACGATGCTAGAATTGACGAAGAAGGGGGTTGCTATGATATGTCATCTTCTTCAAGGCCCTGGGGCGATAGGCCCAGCACCCCTTGCACCAATATGCCGATGAGTATTCGGGACCATCAACCCACAACCCCTGACTATGAACGACTTCAAGCAAGAGATAACGGTAGTTGGTCTGACATGAACAGCAGAAACCGTGCAGGCAATTCGGGAGTGAATTCGACTGACAACTGCGATATCAATTCTGGTCCGGCTGGGGTCAGCAATAGACCTATGAAATGCGGGAAGCGCACCGTGCAGGTTTCGAGATATGACCCTCCGTGTCCACATATACTCCTTCCCGAGGTGTTGAACAATGACGAAACTCTGCAGGCCGCTACTCCAGCAACTCGGACTGCACTTACCAGCAACCCTGCCATGAGCGAGACGCACACCATTCAAGCCGGAGACTATAACCCTGGGTGTCTTACTGCAGGGATTCCAGAAAGCCTCGCACGTGTCGAATCCACCCCAGCGGGTAGCTCTTCCAGACTTGAATGTCCCCCACAAACGGAAGATGGTCACAGCAGAGAGACTCGCGTCGGTATACTACGACGAGTGAAAGATGCCGATAGTTCTTCCGGGTTTGTAGGCCCCTATGTAACGGAAGACGGCCACCGCGTGGAGACGATATTTGACATCTTAGGACAAGTAACCGAGACAAAGAGCACTTCAGAGCTTGCAAGTCCTCCTCGAACGGAAAGCCGTTACCGTGGGGAGACGATATTTGATATCCATCAACAAGTGATCGAGACGGATCCTCGTCGAACAAGAAGAATCAATGTGAGTCGACGCTGGGCTTCCACAGACGAACTCGAATAGGGATCGGGTAGTTTCGGGGAGACTTCTCTAGTCACACTCCGTGCAGTGTCTGACACTTCTTCAGAAAGCGAAGTGTTGTCGGCGACACATGATAGAGTCGTCTTAGCACATAGTCGGCCAGACCCCTCGATTGGAGGTAACATTAACCCCTCGTTCCATCCTCGAACTGATTCAACAGCTGGAGTCTCGGCAACAGCCTTTCAGGATAATACCCACGGTATTCTACCAAAGCCAACAAATAATTTCTTCAACAACACCGCAGTCCCCGCTGTTAACCAAAACCATCACCTTGATAGAAAACTCTTTGCAACCATGCCACGCGGTAGATTCTGGAAGCCAGACGAAGGCTCTTCAATCCGTGGACCTCCGGCTACTCTATCCCCGAATGAGGACACGATTACGAGGGTTTTCCTCACAGAAGCGGAAAGCGCTGATGCTGCTCAGCATCACAGGGCCCTGGTGACTCACCGAGCAATCGCCATATCTCACATGGGTCCCCGAGCACCCTTGTTCCCCCTCCCGCAGGTATTTCGCTATGGCGTCCAATATGGCCCGGACATGAGCTCACAAGAATCGCAGCGACAGGGCTTCCAGCGCGGACTAACTTTCTTCCACCTTCCTCGCGATGACTGTCCTCTGCGTGTTGTCCTTTCGGCCGTGCGTGGCGGCCTCATCGTCACCGCGGTGAAGGCGGCTAACATGGCGCATGTCGAGTTCCTTATGGCTGACCAAGCACGCAAATATTACGACTTTGCAGAAAACAACATCAAGACCTTACTCGGTCCTCAAGTCGAGGTGAGGCTCGACGCTACGGCTACCTACCCCACCCACCAGGGTGTTCTACGGGACGTCGATCGCGGCTTCACTCGGTGCGTTGTGATCAAGAATTTGCCACCCGAGGCCATCGCGAATGTTTTCAACGTCAACCTCAAATCCATGTACCGACGTCCCCAAGACTCCCTGGAGGATGTGTGGATGGAAGAGGACCGAACGCTGTTCCTACTCTTCTGCAGCATAGACTGTGCACGCCGCGTTTTCAAGGCGTTCATTGCTAGGCCTCCCACCGGGGCCACAGCGGCTGACATCTTCATCGGTGCCGACCCCTGTGCCGGATCCGTTGAAACACTCGGATTCAAGGGAGCCATTTTGGCGAGAGGACCTTACAAGAGCATCCTCGACCAATGGGTACAGGGCCCGAGCATGGAAAACGTCGATTCTGTAGAGAAGTCCGCGGTTGGTACTCCTACGACAGCTGCAAAACTCGAACTTCCAGGACAACATGGCGGCCCGGCTAATCTCCCCAATGATAATCTCGGCATTTCAACCTCTGAGCTGGCCAGTCGGCTTCAGAACCAGCGCATGAGTGATGATAACGGTGACGGTCTAGGAGCTCTCACGACGTCCGTTGGACAGCCAGCCCCTATGGGCACGGCGGGAACGGACTCCAGCTCGGACTCCAATCCTTATCGGAATCCCGTTCGGGCCAGTGGCGCACGCATTAGCGATGATAAGGATGAGACTAAACCTGCACAGAAAATTCTCAAGGTCTCCATCAAGGATCTTGAGAAGGCACTTGCAGGCCTGCGCGAACAATCGCCCGAGGAGAGCATGGTTGACATCAAAGATGTCATCGGGACGATTAAAGCCAAGACTCCTAGAATCCACCACCACCTCAAGTACGGAGACTAGAAGCCGGTGGATATACATTCTCTGGTGCTGGCGCCTTTCTAGTCCAGAGGTTCTGGCATAAGAACACTTCTCTTGCAATCTGCTCGGCCGGCATTCTTGGCCCGACCTCGATTCTTCAGATCACGGCATTTGATTTTCCTGGTACCTATTGCGATTCATATTGAGCCATACAAAACCGGAAAATACAACAAAAAAGACAATGTGAAGAGGAGCAACCAAAAAAAAAAAAAAAAAAAAAAAAAAGGGGGAACAAATCTCCCACTACGGCACAGCAACGGACACCCCCCCCTCGACAATGACACAACACACAGAATTTTGGACCAAGGCAGAAGGCAAAATGATCATAACCAATCGCCGATGATCTTCTGGGAACTCCCTTGCGGACGGGTTCCAATCGCCAGCTGCGGGGAGGCTTCGTGGATTGACCTTAATAGTCGACCGGCGGAACGGGATGGACTCGGTACATCCATCTACGGCACATATGGGCTTTAGATAGATAGACCACGCAGGCAACTTGCTAATTGAGTTTCTTTCCTAGCCATCTTTTGAGATAGATGGTGTTGTGGGTACTAGAATCTGCTCTAAGCATCTACTGTGATGGCTTCGTGCTGCTGGTGCGGCAGTTCCGACCGGTTCACTTCGTGGTAAGTCCCTTAGTACTGCTAGATGAGAACTCGAAGGTGCGACTGTCGGTAATAGCTGCAGCTTTCTATGCCGGATGAATGTGTGCTGAGGTGGATCAACGTGATATCAACCATGCCATATGTCTATTTTGCTCTTCGAATCTCGTAGGATGTCAAGTAAGTCATGCTCTCATTACGATGTGGCCTACCAAGCATAATGCTTAAGTCCTCCATGCTACCTCTTTTCCGTCGATTACACGTCCAATGATATATCTCTGTAGTTCATGGTTGGAGTGATGAGTGGTATGTCTGGTACTGCCTACGGAGATCCATATCACGAAGACGCAACGAATAATTGCAGGTCTCCAATCCTCTTTTTATGCACTCTCATGTATCTCATCCTTAATAAAGGACGCCTCCGTATCACTTCGAAGGAACGCGTATACCGTGCCGTGCTGTCATAAATACACAAGGGCCAGCTCATTAACTACTGGCCATAGAAAGGTACTCCCTTGCACGACCGACTCGAATGTCGGTGAGGGGCGAGGTCCAAAAAAAGCTGAAGCCCTACGTCCACTTCTAACTCGAAGCTTTACCAACAGCCGCTGCAACTGGCTCGGGGGAAAGTGCAGCCGCTAGTCAATTAGTCCTCGAAGCCGTTCTAAGATCCGGAACTGCTGCTGTGGTTGTGCTAGTGCGGATGTTGGCGGTCTCCAGAGTTCTCGAGCGATGTCGCAACTTGCCTTGTGAGCGCGACATCGAACTGTGCCCTAGGAAGTGATTAAAGCGACAGAGGCTGGAGTCGAAGGCGACGTAAGGCCGCTCCGCCTCTGCTGTTCCTCCTCCGTGACGATAAGCTGCTCCTCGCCGTCATCATCATCGCCGACTTTCACTTCTGCACTTATGTTCCTGGCGGGCCTTCTCACACGCGATGGTTCCTCATCTGCTACGCCCTCGAACGCCTCCGCAACGCTCGAATACTTCCTGACGGGCGGAGATGGATGCTTGGCTTTCGGCGTGTGTGATCCTTTGACGGAGGGTGAACGAGCGTCGCTTTTACCAACCTTGTGCCTCAGGTACATCTTGATCAGCTTGCGCGGGATGTTTTCTTCGGGCTCCCAGGTTGGGTTCTCGTCAGGCGCCCAGTCTCCCTTCCAGAGTACTTTGAAAAAGCGGGTCTGCATCCCATCTACCTCCTCTGTCTTGTCGCCTTCTAGACGCTCCACTTCCCATAGTGGTTCGTCTGATACCACTCGCTTCCGCTTGCGGGATGACTTGCTAGTTGTCGGTGTCTCCAGGGGAATATCAGGATCAGCTTTCACTGTCCCGTGCGCAGGCTTTGGTGAAGGTGACGGCCATATTCGGGAACTGCGTCCTGCCGGAGTGAAACCATAGTGCTGTAAAGTTGTTTTCTGTGTAGGCACCGATTTCGAATGAGACGCTGGTCCGGTCTGGCTAGTCTGATGTTGCGGTCGAGGACGACTGGGAGTTGATAAACCGGGCTTGCCGTTGATTGGCTTTTGTGGTGGTGCAACTTGGAGTTTTGGCGGGATCTCATCCTCCCTAACTTCCTGTATACTTGCCTCTCTACTTTTACCGAATGCAGTCGCTTCGAGATATAATTGGTTGAATATCGCAGTGTCTGAGTCGTCCTCTATATCTGCCGCTTCCTCTTCTCTTTCGTCTATTCCTTCGGCGTCATCGGTATCCACTGTGGCAAGAGTCGCTGTCGCAAGCTTCTTCTGCGGCGTGGATAGCGAGGGACCAGATGTGCTCATAGGCGGTAATGGAACCTCGACATTTTCATCGACACTCGTCTGCTGTGCCACGCTTCGCGCAAGCAAGTCCGCTTTGCTCGGGCGGCCGCGTTTCTTGCCTTTGACCGTAAGGGTAGGTTCCTTGGGTGTCTTGGGCGTCGCGATTGTAGATGATGCTGCCGCCTTAGCCGCGGTTTCAGTCCTACGCTTTGCCTCCTCTGTTTCTTGTCTCTCTTGCTCCTCCTCTCTCTCTATCGTTAATTTGTATTCGAAGTCCTCCAGCGTCCGAGGTGAGACGTAATCGTAGATATGTTTCGCGTTGATAACTACACGTCCAGCAGGTAGATCCGGCCATCCTACTACGTAGTACATCTCCAGTTTCAGCTCCCCATGTATGGGCTCGCCTGGCAGGACGCGCTTGTCGACGATGAAGGCGTCTGTATCTCTTTTCAAGGCAAGCGTGATCGGGGCAAGAGTCGGGCCGTCTCCTGGCCGATATGGTCGAGGCTTCGAAGGCAATGGTATCTCTATTCGAGATTTGTTGACGCGTCCGCTGAGCATTTCGGTATCGGAGTCTACAAGGGTGGCAGTTCGGGCAGGTTCTATACGGATTTTAGGAATCTGGTAACGGAAAGGCCAAGTGAACATTTTCCACCGCGTACCTCGAGTATCAGTCGTAATTATATGGTCATGTGCCAGTTACCGGGAGCTTGCCATTTGGTTAGGACTCGTGATCTCGTAGCGATTGTACCTTGACGGTCCGTCGGAGACAGGAACTCAAGCTGCCGCAAAATTCTGAGCCTGAGCCAGGACTGCCCGGGGCAGCGCGAGCTTCAGGAGAGCCGGCCTACCGCTTTAAGCGCGCTAAAAGAGTGATGCGAATATATCGCGATAGAATCGAGGTTGGAAGTGGGCTTGGCGTCGGGTTGAGATGTAGTAGGTTAGGAATAGGTAGAATAACACTAATCTTAATTTATAAAACCCGGCTAAAAGTACGACGCTACCGATATATCCGTACAATATTTAAAACGGCCAGCAGTAGATTATTTAACGCTTAAAATAATAAAAGGTCTGATAAAAACAAACCTTTTTAAAAATTATAGTTTTACTTTTAATTAAAAGTAAAATATTAATAAAAAACGAAAAAGTTATATATATCGTAAATTTTTTTTAATACAGCTCTGTAGCGTATTACGTAATTTGATTAAATATATAAATTCGTTAAATTGTTTTTTATATTCGCAATAATAAAACTAGTTATAAAAACTATAATATAATAAATCGTTCGAAATTAAGTTTTTAGTTAAACGCATTTAATTGTTTTATAAGTACGCGTATTATTGTTTTGCATGTGCTATCACACGCGTACAACATTAAGTAGCTTAGCGACGGAACATATATATGCCGATCAGGAGGTGGCCTTTCCGTATATGGAGTGCGCTACCCACTCTCCAATTAACTGACCCACCCCCTTAACGCCTTGAAACATTGACGGCGTTAATCGTCACACTTCATCACTTTCTAAAGCCACAGCTTCCATTCCACTTCTCCTCCGGCAATTCAATGCTCCTGATCCGCCAATTTCTTGTCAGATATAGGGGACATCAGTTGTGTTGTATTGGATGACCAGCTACAGGCGCTCTAGAACGCGCACTCCTTTTTTTATGGAGTCTAGTCACGGAACCTATATGTTCCGATCAGAGAGAGCTTTTCCGTATATGGTATGCTAGCGCACCCCCTGCTAGCTAACATATCCCTTTAACGCCTAGACGTAGTCACGGCGTTAATTATTATACTTTATCATTTCCTTAAGCCATAGCTTTCCATTTTACCTTCCCTTTAGCGATTAAATCCTCTTGATCGGCCAATTCCTTCTTTAAAATTACTCGCAGGTTATCCCTTCGCCGATCGAGGGCTTTCGTAATATCTATTAATCTTAGTTGGTTTTTGAAATACTTAAAGGGTTCGCGTATTAAGGCCTTAGTTAATCCATCCGCCAATATATCGCCCGTAAATATATAATCCACTTTAATTATATCTCTTTTTGCGGCTTTTCGTAATGAATAGTTATATATATTTATATGCCGTAATTTCCTTTATAATAAGGCGACGTCGGCGTTAATAAACCGTATCGTTTATTAATTTTTGTATCACATATATAACGGTTCAGTATTTAAGATAACTTTCAGCTTTTTAATTAATAGGAAGCTAAATAAAGCTTTTTTTGCAATTTACGTAAAAAATAATGAAATAGTGCAGGGTGTTGGACCGGGTACATGGCTTAGCTGATTAATTAGTTATTCTTACATATATATTTCTAGGAGCACTTTTCGCCGCGGCGCAACCTCGGAGATATTACTACTTATGCTTTATGATTATTACTTCAGAGTCTGGTTTAACACTATTAATACAGTTTGCGTTATTTTTAATATCTTTTAATTTAAAAGTTTAATTGTAACATTCTTTTTAAAGATGTTTTAATTAAAGCTAAATCTCCTAGTCCCAATTTATATGTCTGCTAAAGAAAGGATATTGGCTTTTGTTAGCTGCCGACGTACTTCGATTTCCGATTAACAAGTCGGACGGAAAAAATAGGGTTTTGATTAAAAGTATTATGATACGACTACGATTATAGCTACGGCTAAAAAGATTTAAGCGGTATACGATTAACGACTGCGATTATAATAACGACGCGACCTTTTTTACGATTAATAAAAAAGCTCTTAAATTAAAGCTTTATTACGAAAATAGCTTTATTCGAAAAACGGCGAAAGAATACGAACACGTACAGTAACCGGTTTTATAGCATAGATTAATTACCCAAGTTTTAAACCGATTACGTAATTTAAGACTTCATATATATTAAAAAAAAATTACGTAGTAAAATAAAAATATAAAATTTAATTAACAAGGGTTAAAAAAGTTAAAACTTCGTTGTTAACGACGTAGCTGTTCGGATTTAAACTGATTAAAATAAGTGTAGCGACGACAAAATCAACAATATAAATAAAATAACAAATATAAATAGAAAAAGGAATAACGTATCCTACCACCGAATCGCGCACACTACCGAGTCACGCGCTTTTGGACACCTCGCAACAACTAATCCAAATAACTCAACCATAACGCATTAAATCAACCCAAATCAATTAAATGCTTCTTTGCTAACTAGATCTACAGCTTTTTTCCAAGCATGCACATCATATCAAGGTTTATTGCGGACGCCATGTTACCATTTCTTGCTCTTAACCCGGCTACGACCGACCACCCTTTAACGCGTCCAAGCCAATATCACCCCCATTCCGCAAGAACTAAAGCCGACCGACTAGATAACTATTCTCGACCGAATCCTTAACCCAAATACGCGAATATTGCTTGTCCGGCTTTAATACGTTAAAGATATACGTTGGAGAACGTGTTATAGGACGTATTGGAAGGGCGTTGGAGGGCGTTGGAGGGCGTGTTGGGGGTCCGTGCGGGACGTTTCGCGGGACGTGTGGCAGGGCGTATAGTAAAGCGTATCGGGCTTAATTTGGCAATAACTCGATACTTACGTAATTAAATGATTATAATAAACGTTTCCCAGAAAGATAAATACTTGTTATATAGGATAAATAAGGTCTTTTAGCCAGCAGAAAGGTTGTAGCAAAGAATTGCTGCCAGCAGCTGCTGAAGGTGGTCGGTCGCATATAGGTTAAAAGGACGGAATGGCAATATGGTATCCGTAACAAGCCTTGATATAATGCGCATGCTTGGAAAGAAGCTATAGATCTAGTTAGCAAAGAAGTATTCGATTGATTTAAGTTGATTTAAGGTGTTATGGTTGAGTTATTTAGGTTAGTTGTTGCGAAGTGCCCAAGAACGCGCGATTCAGTGGTGTGCGCGACTCGGTGGTGGAATACGTTAGGGCTGTAAAGTTATTTATTTTGTATACGAAAAGAAAATATTGAAAAAGAAAAAACTTCCTTTAATACGATGTTAAAAATAAGAAACAAAAGTTACAAAATATATTCTAGACCTTCCTAGCACCAATCAGACTACATTTTGTTTAGTTTTTATTAGGCGGTATTATTTAGGACTTACTTTTTCTGTTAAACTTAAATATTATAGTATTTAAGTTAACAGTAAAAATGTTAATTAGCAAATTGGAAAAGGTACGATTAGATAACCAGCGACATAGCAATAATTAGAATAAAACTATTCGGACGGATGATAAAAAAAGGAAATTGCTTATTTTTTAAATTTAAAAATAAGGGAAAATGTACCTGAAATAATTATTACAGATAGTTATTTACTTTATACGTAAATATATTTCTTTTAAAGCAGCATTTTAGTACCTAGGTAATTTTGAGATTAATAATTTTAATTAATTTAAAATAAGCTTTAATAGTTTGCTAGAAATGTATTAAAATTTTCTAAAATTGCTACTTAAGTTAAAATATAATACGGATTACTGGTAGCACTAAACTTCTTTATTTTTACAAACAATTAAAGTCTTACTTTAAATACGACCGTTTAATACCGATTAACAAATAGCTTTTACGAAAATAAACTTAATAAAACTAAATCCGAAAGTAACCCGATTAAATCTTAAAGCTTACTAAATATACGATCGCCCAAATCTCTTCTAAAATCGTTATTAATACCGAAAGAAAGAAAAATCCTACCAGCCTAAAAGTCCTTAAAGTTATTTACAAAACTTGCAGTACTTATACTAGATGTTATACCTTTTAGACCTACTACCTAGCTTAAATACGGTTTCTTTACAAATATTATAAAAAAGATTTTGTTTTTTATAATCCTTTCGGATTTATCGGCCTTTTTAAACTTTCGCTTTTTAAGTATTAAAGCTACCGACTATCTTAAAAGGGTAAATACATTATTTATAAAATATAGGCTTAAGGAATTTAAGATGATCGCCGAATTACCTTATTAAACTGATAATTCTTTTATAGAAAACCAGGTTAAAGCTATACTTCATAAAGTAATCTATTAAAACAAAACGTTTAAGCTTATTATAAAAACTTTTAAGCTGTAAAATCTAAAGTAAATTCGAATTACCAAAAATCGATTAAAGATTTTAACGAAACAAACTTAACGCGGTATCCCTAATTATGTTTATAAATACTATCTGGAATATGCTGTTAACATAAAAAATATTCTGGAAAAAGCTAAGCAGAAAAGTAAAACAGTTATTAAAAAGGAATAACGTTCTACATTACCTCCTCTGATACACCACCTCGTCGGACACTTTTTTAGCTATTGCAACCACCTACCTTTAATCGCTTATTTCTTAATACCACTATTATAGAACGCCTTATAAAAGAAACTAGAATGAACTTAACTATTTACGCTAAAAGAAAAGACTCGAAACTTAGTTTCAAACGTTTTAGTTTTATATATCATGTCTCTTTATTGACGTTAGAGAACCGAATTAACAACAAACCTTCCCGAGCCGATATTATCCCTAATTTCTGAAAATTAACCCCGACTGAAGAAAAATCGATTGTCGACCGTATCTTTGACCTAACTGTGCGAGCGTTTTCTGTCCGGCTTTAGTACGTTAAAGATATAACCAATTTACTGTTTGCTTAACGCGTTGCAGGACGTGTCGGGGTTAACTGGGCGTCGAAATTTATGTAACGAACCTGTTATACAACTACCTGGAGGTATGAGCAGTATTCGAAATGGGTTCTTGATTTGCAGGTAACAATAGGGCGAAGAATAATTCAGTAGTTTTGTTCGTTAAAGAGATTTGCGGACTTTTCTTTCAATCAAAAAACGTTACCTTTAATTAAAGACTTAGATTAATAGCTAAAGAGCGAAACTAAGTAGGTGCTATTTATATAGGAAAACCGTTTGTCATATATCTTTTTATCTTTTAGTGAATATGCCTTTAATTTATGTGATTTATTGTAAGTTACCTTATTCGTCCTAGATTAACAAGATTATATTAGATTACCTTGGTTTTGGCCAGGTCCGTAGTTTACCCGGAACTCGTCCGCGCTAGTCCTAGAGGAACATTTTTATCTTGAAACACCTTTAGTTCGTAACATTATTCCCTTTTTTTAAGAATTTTTGTTTCAAAAATAAAAAAGGTAAATGTTTTTTTGTTCGAAACTGCGTTTGTTTGGTTTTTTTTTAACTGACTGGATTTATTATAACAGGCCCAACAAATAAGCAAAAAGGAAAACTTCGTGCTAATTAACGAGAATCCCGAAATAATCGAGTTGATTTAATTAAAAGTTTTAGCGTTAAAGTTTTTCTTTATTCGAATTACGTTCGCCTTAGTAATTCTGATTGTTTTTATATAATCGGCATTCCGAATTATAATAATTGTACTCGTCGTTAACGCTTATCGTATAACGTATTAACTATGAATTCCTTGACGAAAATTGGTAAAGAACGTAATCGGTTATAACAAAAGCAGCGTAAAGTCGAGGATGAGACTTTAACGTATTAGAGAACAATGAGAAAAGAATTGGATGAATTTGTAACGACCTGTCATACGACCACCTGGAGGTATAAGCAGTATTCGAAATGGGTTCTTGATTTGCAGGTAACAATAGGACGAGGAATGATTTAGTAGTTTGTTCGCTAAAGAGATTTGCGGACTTTTCCTTTAATCGAAGAACGTTGCCTTTGATTAAAGATTTAAATTAATAGCTAAGAAGAGAAATTAAGTAGGTGTTATTTATAAGGAAATATAGAAGTTTTATATGTTCTTTCCCTTTAGTATAACCTTTGTCTGGTTTTTATAATATCTTTATAGTATTTTTGTAGTGTTTCTGTAATATCTTTATAGTTTCCGCAGAAACTATTCTTGGTACCGAGGTTTACCCGACCCGAGGTTATTTCCCTTTTTGGTTTCCCGTAGGGAAACGGGAAATCTTAATCCGTAATATTATTCTCTTCCTTTCGAAATCTTAATTTCTAAAGATAAAATAGGTACGTTTTTTTCGTTTTTCGTTTCTTTTAACTAATAGTTTCTAATTTAACATCATGTTAAGTTTATTACGAAAACGCGCTAAATCCTTTACCGAAAGTCGAAAAAACCTGGTTTCCTTTATTTCAGATTTTGAATACTTAATTATGCTTTATGAACGTTGCAAGAATTTAAAGTTAAAATGTAAAATGGTTAAAGAGCGAAAAAAAGTGCCAGTATTGTTATAAGGCCAATATGCCTTGTAGAGCTATTAATATTTCTTTAAAGTCGTTATAAAATATCCGGTCCGAAAAGACTCGGATTAATCGTAAGAAACAGGCCGCCGAAAAGTACTGTTAAACCTGCAGCAACTGCAAATAAAAGCTATAGTTAAGTTAATTAAGTTAAGCCGTTAACAAGATTTCTTATAACGTCGGGGTGTAAAAATGATTCGTTACGGGTTTCGTTCCGTAAACGAATTAAAAAAGTAAGAAAAATTAAATAAGAAAAGGAAAGAAATGGAATAGCGTTGTATAGAAATAAAATAAGCGCAATTTACTTTAGAAATAAACGTTACGGCGGAAACCTTTATTTCTTTCGATTGGAACGGCCTAGGGTTAAACTTGGATACCGGGCCGTTATCGCCTACGACCTTGGCCGTATTAAAGTCGGTCAGTTAGGATTTTAACGGTAAAACGTTTTAATTAAGTTCTTTGCATTCGTTAGATGTTTAAGAGGTTTCCAAATATTTTATTCGTATAGGTAATCCTTCCATTTGATCAAATATTAAACCTTGTTTTTAATTACCCTGGAGTCCAGTATTCGGTTAACTTCGTACTTATCGTTATCTTTTTCGGTTTCCAGATTGGTTTTTAATAAAACGTTTTTAAGTACGGGTTTAAATAAAGAAATATCGAAAATAGGGTGTATTTTTATCGTTTTAGGTAGTAACAGTCGGTAGTTAATTTTGAAATTAACTTTATGAATTTTGAACGAATGAAGCTTTTTAAAATTAAGCTTATTATTAAGGTTTTTTTTTTGATTTAAGAAATATTCGAAGTTGCGTTTTATTTTTAACGTAGTAAATAAATTTTATTTTTTTCGACAAAATTGGTCCTTTAATTTTTTCTTGTAATATTGGATTATTTTTTATTAAAGGAATCGTAATTTATTCTGTAAGCGGATTTGTACTATTTAGATTTTACTTGTTACCGTTTTTGCTCGAAAAGCTTTTGCGGTTAATTTTAAAACTTCGTTTAATAACTATTTTAGCCGTTACGTTTTTGCTTGGTAACTATATACCGCTGTATAAGGAGAAATACTTACGTTTTCGGTAATAAATGTATTATAGGTTACTTGGGCCAGTGGAAAAAGTTTAATCCAGTTATCTTGTTAGTAATTGATATAACTTTTTAAGTATTGCTTTAATATTTGATTTAAACGTTTTGTTTATTTATTTATTTATAGGTGTTATGCTATAGAAAATTTAAGCTTAGAGCTTATTTACTTAAAATAGCTAGTACTAAATTTTGATATAAAAAGCTTATTTTTATTTGAAATAATTTTTTCTGGTATCCCATATTGAATTGGGACAGGGCTCATCGAAGTTGCAGTACGCAGAACATCTTGATCAATGCTTGGGAGGAATAGTGGAACTTCTTAACTATCCCTGGAGCCATTATGGTATATGAAACTGCATACAAGAGTTGTCAGGTTAGCAGCAATATATAGACCATCGCTGGCCTACTGCCATAGCCGAGTAGATTGCCGAGATGCCCAGCGGTGAAGCAAATAGAAGTAGGTAGAAACTGTGGCTGCAATAGTACCTGCAGTGGCTGGCAATAGCAGCTGCAGTGGCTGCTGCGGCAATAGCTGCACCCATTCCTGCACCCCACTCCACTTCAATATTTGTCGAGGTAATATCGGATAAAGGCGTAAGCTAGTTATTTTGCCGTTGCATTTCCTTTGAAAGGTAAAAAGTACCTATATTTGGTGAATTTGTTAACGATTACCCATATTCCATCGTATTGAATTTTAGTAACGGGATCTTTTGATAGGGGTAAACTGGTAATAAAATCTTAAGCAATAGTATTTTAAGCCTTTTCTAGAATATTTGTAACCTGTAAAAATTTATAGGGCTTATGTCGGATTACTTTGCCCTATTGCAAATATTGCAATTTTTAATTACCTGTTTGATAGTTCGTTGAAGTTTTGAAAAGTCGTACTTTTCCTGTAACCGTTTAATAGTTTTAAAACTGCCTTAATATCCGTATAACGGATTTTCGTAGAACTTTTTAACGAATTGCTTTTGTTAATTTCGAAGAATATAAATTTTGCTACGGTATAACAGCTGGTTTTTAGGTTGTCCATCTAATTATTGCACCTTTTTTTGCTTTTTTCTATTATAAGAATTTCGGAATTTCGTTAAAAGTTTTGGAGTAAGTTGCTTTAATATTTTATATAACCGTAAAGTATTATCTTTAATCTGTTACAACATTTACATCCGTCGTTTTGAAATCTTAAAGTCGTAATTTCCTTTACGACTTAAGATATCTGCTTAAATGCTTTTTTTCCCTTTTAATATAATAGATTTGGAAATTATATTTTAATAAGAAAATTATTTAAGTTTCGTGGCGTTTATTTAATTCTTGGGTCGTTATAAACCGAGGAAGACTTTTATAATTTAAGTAAATGTTAAAAAGCTTTTTGATTCCGTTAAAAAAGGTTCTTATTTTTTAAAAGTGTGAATAATCGCTAGTGGTTTTTTATCGTAGAACTTATATTGGAGTTTTACGTTTTGAAAGGCCTTACAATAATAAGTTACTGGGTATTACTTTTTATTATCTTTTTGTTACTTTAAAACTGCGCTTAAGGTATAATTTAAAGCATTTGTTTTTAAGCGTTTCTTTTTATCGGCGTTAGGTAATTTTATTATTAGCGCCTTTATAATTTCGTTTTTAAGTAGTTAAAAAACTTCCTTAGCTTTTTTTAAAAGTTCGAATTTTTTTTTCGATATATTCTTAATAATAAGTTTTGTTAATAGTTTAATAATATCTTTATATTCTTTAATTAGATTACGTATATAACCCGTAAATCCTAAGATCTGCCGGATATTTGTAACGGTTGCCTTATTAGGGATAGGCCAATTCTTAATTACTTCCAATTTGGAATTTTGGATCTAAATTTAACCAAAGGTAAATGTAAATTTTAAATAGTTTAGCTTTTACGTATGCCATACATTTTTAGCGGGGTTAATTCGGATGTTTGCTTTATTTAAAGCTTTAAGAACTTGGAAAATATATTTCTTATGTTTTTTTAACGTTTCGGAATAAATGAAGATCT
Source organism: Monosporascus sp. mg162 (assembly GCA_004155945.1). NCBI lineage: Eukaryota > Fungi > Ascomycota > Sordariomycetes > Xylariales > Monosporascus > Monosporascus sp. mg162. The sequence goes on along the minus strand of QJNY01000464.1, from coordinate 28,040 downwards.
TGTCGAGGTAGACAAAGATATATTTATTTAGGAATTTCCTAAATATGGTTATAATTAAGCGTTGGAAATTAACGGGAGTGTTAGTAAGTTCTAAAAGCATAACTCGGTATTTATAATACCCGTATATTATTCGAAAAGCGGTTTTCCATTTTCTCCTTTAGTTATTTTAATATAGCAATAACCGTTTCGAAGGTTTAATGCAGTAAATTATTTAGCTTTGCTTACATTTTCCCTTAAGGTATTTATTAAGGTTAAAGAATTACCGTTTTTGATGGTAATATCGTTTAGCTGCCGGTAATCGACTACGCGTCGATAAACTGGATTTCTATTTTGGTTGATTTTCTGCTTGCTATCTTTAATTCTGGGTATTATAAGTACAAGATACCTTGCAGGGAATTCGGATAGTTAAATATGACCTTTCTTTAGGTTTAACTAAATACTTTTCTATAAAGCCTTTGCTTCTTTTAGATTTATATAGTAAATTTTATAAAGCTTAAACTAATATTCATTTTTAATAGGTATGCGATATTCCTATTATCCGTATAAAGGTAATTCGTGGTTTTTTATCTTTAAAAAGTCGTTCGAATCGCTAATATTTTAACGGTATGGTACTAACAAATTTTAATACCTTAGCTTTTCGGATAATATAGCAGACTTTTTTAAACCCTTTTTTAAAAGGAATTAATTTATAGTCCTAAGAAAATTGGCGAGTTTTCTAGTTAATCGATGGATTACTAGAATCAAGCTATATTATTCCCAAGATAACATTATATCCGGAAATGTCGGCGACATCTAACGTAAGATATTTTCAATATCCTTAAATCTATACTGAAAATTTCTCGGTTTTTTTAAGAATTTATCCGCTATCGTACTTAAATAAATTTCCATTAATTGTGTGTGACGTATAAACGATTAACTTATACTTCTAAAAAATGTAATATTTTTTAATTACGGCTAGCGAAATGAAGTTATTTTTAGCCTTAAAGTTAATTATGGCTTTAAAAGTTTGGTTTTGATATTAAATTGGAATTTCGATCTGGCTTTATAATACTTTTCTTGCTTTATTTAAGGTTTTAGTTCGTATAACTTTTCGATACCTTAATTTCGAAAACCTTTACTGTTTTTTAATTTAATAGTTTTATTCGCTAGGAAACGTTTTTATTCGCAGGTTTTCTTAATTACGTATTTGGTACATTTGTCGTTTATATAAGTATATTACTTCGTTAGCTAATTTGGCATTTTACCTTAATAAATTTTACTTTTAATACTTAAAAAGGTTTCCGATTTAAAGTTAAGAGTTCTACAAGGTTTGCTTCTATATCTAAAAGTTTATGTATTAAGCATAGCATAGAGGTATAGCATAAGCAACCCTCAGCAATAACTTTTCGGCTTTGATCCGAATCGGGGTGCAAATAATAAAATTAAGAGTATTCGGGCTATCGGGGAATTTCGATGTATCTGTAATCGTTATCGGGTTCTGTAAGGCCTTTTTCGTTCTAACCGGGCTAATAATCGTTATTTTCCTTTGCTCGAAGGTAAATTGGATAATTGTTATCGTTACAGGCCGAAAAATAGAAAAGTCCGTACCTATTAATAAAGTTTTGTTTAAGGGTTTCGGTTTTAAAATATACCGCCCGTTTTAAAGATTTGCTAGATTTAAGGATTTTTTGCCCGTAGTTATTAAGTTTTAGGCGCATCTGGCCATATTCGTAATATATTTCGTACTTTTACATATCTAAATAATATTCGCATCTTACTTAATAGCTAACCTGGAAGTTGGTTATCCGGGATAATACTTACAGGCTTTAGCCGTTTGATTTTGGCAAATCGGGTAAAGTTTATACTTTAAATCGCCGCTTGGTTTATAATACGTCGTCGCAATAGTATATTCCTGTTAGAAAAAAGTTAAATTAACTTTCTTTTTTTCCTTGCTTTTATTATTTATTTTTTATTCAGCTGTTCGAAACTTCTTTTAAGGAATTTCTTTTTTTTGGAGTTCTTTTTACCTGGAAAACGATATTCGTTTTTGTAGTAGCCTTTTTTGCTATAATTAAAGTATTTAATATTCGACTTATCCTTTTTAAGTTCTATTAAAATAGTACTTTTTTTGAGGGGGTCCTGTCCTTATTTTTATTTCCTTAGAATTTGCTGCCGAAGCTTCGATCGTTCTTTTTTCTGTTGGACCCTTTTTTCTTTAGGTACTTGTTAAAGGTATGTTTGTCGGCAATAATAGCTTTGTTAGTATAATCCTGAAAAAGTCTTATTTTAAGTACCTTATACATCTTATCCTTAATTTATAACTTTAGATTATCGTAATAAAAGTAAAATAAGGCGCTTTTCGATAAATGGAAAATTACTATAAGGCGATTAAATTCCGTTATATACTTAGCCGTTAATTTTGTTTCCTGGAAAAGGTGCAACGTTTTAACTGCATTTTACTATTTGTTTAGGTTTTTAAATAAAGTTCGCATTTGTTTTTCCAAATGTTCGTAATTATTAAAAATGTAATTAATAGAGTTGGATAATTTGTTAAGGTAATTTTCGAAGTAATCCTTTATAATTGGCTGGAATTATTGAAAAACCCTTTTTGCAAGCAGCTAAGAAATAGCCAATACCTTTTAATAGTTTTTTCTTAAGGAGCTTTCGAAAAACTTAAGGTAAAATCTGGTCTAAACCAAAAATTCTTTTATATCTATAGTACCGTCGTAAGGTTTTAAGGGAATTAGCTTATAGTCCTTAATTTCTGGCATCCCATAATAAGCAAAGGATGGAATAATATTTTCGCGGAATTGATTCGCGCCGAATAAAAGTAATATCGAAAACCTTTGCTGTCGAACAAATTTAGTATTAATCCTTTACTGGTTAATAATGGCAATCGGATATATCGTTTATCTTTTAAATGCCGTTTTGTAATATCGTTTTTACTGGATTTAAAAAAGCTTGTACCTAACTAGGCCTTAAACCATTCGTCGGCTATTAATTAAAAAGCTATTAAAATATAACGAATTTGTTATACGACTACCTAGAGGTATAAACAATATCCGAAAGGGGTTTTTGATTTGCAGGTAACAATAAAGCGAAAAATAATTTAGTAACTTATTCGTTAAAAAAATTTACGAACTTTTCTATTAGTCGAAAAACGTTACTTTTAATTAAAAACTTAAATTAATAGCTAAGAAACCAAATTAAATAAGTGCTATTTGCAAAGAAATATGGAAATCTTATATATCCTTTCCCTTCAGTATAACCTCCGTTTGGTCTCTATAATATCTTTATAGTGTTTCTGTAGTATCTTTGTGGTATCTCTGTGGTTTCTACAAAGACCATTTTTGGTACCGAGGTTTACCCGACCCGAGGTCATTCCCCCTTTTAGTCTCCCGTAGAGAAACGGGAGATCTCAATCCGTAACAGAATTGCGCCAGCGTTAAAAGAAAACGTTTCGGTAGCAAAAACAAAAATCGTAAAAGATTATTGTACGATTAAAACGTTTACGCCTTTAATAAGACGCGTTAAAAAAGAAGGTTATTACGATTTTGAAGAAAAGATATAAATTAAATTAACTAAAAGAATAAGAAGTATTGGAAAACAAATAAGGTCGTATAGAAGCAAAGCAAGTTTAACTTGTTTCTGAAATTGACGTTATGGTAAAGGCGTTTATTTTTTTCGAGTGGAACGCCTTAGGGTTAGATTTTGTAAGATAAGAGATAGCTGTATGCTAAGTGAGGTGATCGCCAACCAGTCGCAAAGTGAATTCCAAGAAGTGAATATATTAGGTTACTTCCATCTGGCATTTTCTAATGCTGCCAGATGGTTATTTGTATTAGTATGTAGGTCGGTGGCTGGTTGGTTACTAACCGCAGACTTATCGGGGTTATGTTTTTATAATTACTTCCTTTTTTTAAGCTGTTGGTTTTTAATAGTATTATTGTTTATACTTAGCGTGGATTGGAATGCGTATAGGTTGCGCTGGTTTTCCGATTATGTTTCCATATGATAATGTCGTGTTGTATTGTGGGGTTGCCGTAGTTACTATTACGTACTTGTTTTGTATGTTCGTTTAGGTATAATCTTAATCCGTTTCTTAATTTTATCGTATTTTTCTTTTCCTAACTTTCCATTTTTGTTCTTTTTGCGTACGTTTCCCGTTTAGTTTCCTTTTTGGCCCGTTTTTTACGATTTTTATCGCATTTTGTTTTACGCATATTTTTCGTTTGATTTTCGCTTATTATGGTGATTACTTGCGAAGCTTTTTACGAACGTTAATACTTTGATACGAATATTAAGTGGGACTTTTTTCAGCGTTAGATTTTTAACGTTAACGGTAATCCGGATCCCGCTCGTTCGACAAGCGGTAATAAGCCGTGCTGTATTTATATAACGTAATGTTATTTCGATTACCGCGTTATTTACGTTTAGACTTCGAGCGCTTTTAATTACGTCGTCGCCAGTTATTACTACAAGATATCCCGCGCCGTAAGTACTTATTCCTAATGTTCTTAGTAATACCATTTAATTTCCGTCCAGATTCCAATTATTTTTAAGGGTACGGCCTAGTTTGTTTCCAATTTCGCCGTCGAAAACTAGGGCTTAATTAAGAATTTTGAAAAATATTGTACTGATGGTATATTATATACGCGCGACGATGTACTTGCGATCTGTCGCCGTTTTGATATCCTTCGGGAAATTAAATTTGCCTTTAAAGTAGTTATTACAGAAAAGTATCGTTTTTTTGTTATATCGGAAGATAATTTCCGAACATCCGTTATAACTGCGGAGGTGTAGTTTTAACCTCGTTTTTTGAGTTTGTAAATCCAGGTTATCGTTGTAAATTCTCTGCTTTATTTTTATTTTAGCGTTTTGTAGGTAATTTCCGAATAAGCGTAATTTTATAGTACTTTTATAAGCCAGGAGGTTTTTAATAGACGTTATGTTATTACGTTCCCCGCTTACGAACAGGTTCCGCCTGTTTTCCGACGTTTTAACGAAGCTTTATTTCTTTTAAAAAACTGCGATTTTAACAATTCTTTACCGGGTAAGGCTATTACCAAACCTCGATACTTTAAGCGCTTTAAGGATGGCGTTCTTTTTCCGACCTTTAACCGATTGTATTCCGATTACTTGGAACCGGGTTTTAAGCACAAATAGGACGTCCCCGAATTTTTTTTATGTTTTACGTTTACCAAGATTAATAAGCGTATTCATACGCTGCCGTCGTATGTTTTCCGATTAGTTTTTTATATTTTAGCGTTAATTTTCTATAGTACGTTTAGTAAGAAGCGTTAATTAACGTAAAGCTTAATGGTTAAACGCGAAACTTGGTTTCGAAATAAGGGTTCGATTTTTTTTGCGTCGTTTATTAAGTTCCGTTCGTTTTCCAACTTATCCGCGAAGGTTTTATGGTTTGATTTTTCGTATTTGGTTTTACTTAAGTTTTTAATTTAATGTATATATTTAATGGTATTTAGTCGGTTTATTTTCCACCGGTATAAGATAAATAGCTACTTGCTAAAAGCCTAAAAATAGTTATATAATTCGTTATTTAAATTTTAATATTTTAATACTGTTTGAAATTATTTTTTACGTTTTTATAATTATCTTGTAACCGTTTTCCGGTTAGGTTGTTATGTTTTTGTATGTTTTAAGTTATCCCATTTTTTATGTACGTGCTTAATTTTTATCTTATAACGCTATAATATCTTTAGCGCGTGCTTAAGGTATTTTCGAGGTTTTTACGGATTATATTCGCCGGGCCAACCTTTTTATTTGATAAAATATTTACGTTACTCCCGATCGTTTTTATAGCGGACGATATCCTTTATTACTTATTTTTCTTATTTTACTTATTAGGTTTAGTAATATTAATTAAGAATTACTTAGTTCCCGATTATATTACGGTTTTAATAAGGATACCGGAAATATATTATATATTCGTTAATACTTAGTAAGCAAAATTACTTTATACGCTTAAAAACCTATTTGCTTTTTAATCGTTATCCGGACGTAAATAAGTGGGAGCTTTTTGTTTTTAAACTTGAAATTTTTCGTCGATAGGCTTATTTACTGCCCCGGCTGAAACTTTATAAGTATATAGCGTTAATCGTAATACTTTTTCTGGACTGCTACCGCTTTTTTTAAATGTTCGTATATCTTTCGACGGATAGCCGCAATTTTGTCGAACCGTTCTTTTACCTTTTGCATTTACCCTTTAAATCGTTATAAAAGGTATTTTACTATTTTTGGGTAATATTTATATAAAACCTTAAACGGAAAGCAGCCAGTAAATGCATTCCGAATATTATTATATGCGAATTTTGCGTTTCTTAATAACTTTATCCAGTTATTTTAATATTCGTTTACGTAGTTACAAAGGTAATATTTTAGTACTTAATACATACGTTCAGTTTATTTATCCGTTTACGGGTAATATACGGTCGACATCTGCTATTTAATTTTCCGTTCGTTACAGAATTTTGCCCAAAATTAACCAGTTAATAGTTTATTTTTGTCGTTAACGATTCCAGCCGATATTCCGAACTTGCATTTTACCTTATTATAAAACAATCGGGTTAATTCGGCTGCGGTTAACGTTTTAGCCATAAAAATAAATCAAGTTAATTTCGTAAAGCGATCGACAATTACTAAAATCGCGTCGTATTTTAACCTATTTAAGCCCAGGCTTTTAAAAAGCCTTATAATAAAATTTAACGCAATTTTTAAAAAAGGTTGCTTAACTAATAACAGGGATTATAGTTACTTATAGAGCTTATAACGTAACTTTATTATCCTTTAACAATTCGGATATTAATATATTTTCAGATATCGTTAGTTATATTTTCTTAATAAAACTTCTTAATTATTAGTTTTAATATACGAGCGTATCTTATATATCTTACCCTTATATTATCGTAATATTGGCTAATTAACTGTTTCTGTAAAACGCCTTACGACGGGATTACGAATTTATTCCGATAATATAAAACCCTATTTAAATTTAAAAAATATTTCCCATTTATTTCGGCTTGGCGTCCGGCTATTTATATTAGCTCCACATTATCCAAGTCCTTAGTTTGCAGCTTTCGAACTTAATCTTAAAATTATCGGAAAACCTTCGGTTAAAATACCGTTTTGTTTTTAACTAGCTTTTTCGGTAAAGAACGTAAAATGTATTAGTTATAAATAATAACCTTAATATTAATTTCGTCCTCCTTAAACTTTTCGAAATCCGATCTTAATATAGTAACAGCTTGCAGCTATTGTAATTTAACCGCTAATCGTATTACTATTACGATTTGCGCTTATATTGCTATACGTAAGCAGTAAGTTTAACAGGTACATAATTTTCCGCCTTTTCTTTCCTTTCGAAATTTCTTTGCAATCGTATAACGAAAGTTTTCCGCTTTTTTTACGAGGATAATAATTATTTAAGCTTTCGCCACTTAAAATTCATTTGAAAACTGTGCAGTAAGCGAATTCTAAACCGCTTTTATAAAGTTCTTTACCTTTTTGTAATTTTCCGAATCGCGTTATATACCAACGACTATTTTCCATACGTTTTCCAGTATATCGTCCGTAAATTTAAACTTTTAAACAGCGTATAAATTATATTCCCGTACTTAATCTCCCCGGACATATAATCTGAGCGTTTAAAAAATCTATCCGCCGAGTTGGCGGTATCCGGTTAATATTAAATCTCGAAATCGAATTATGAAAAACGGTAAACCTATCGGGTTAATCTTCTATTTAGGTTACGCGCTAGTATCTTTACGTTGTTTTTTAGCGCTATATAATCGGTAAGCATTAAAAATCTTTTTTCCGTTCTTTTAAGGTATTAACGTTAATACTTTAAACTTTCTACGATCGTTAACAACTCTTGCTGCGTTATAACTTATCGTTCCTTTATTAAAGTAAATTTCCGCAACTAGTATATAACTAAACGTTATTGCTTTCCATGCTTTTATAAAAGTATCCCCGATATGACTTTTACCGAAACGTCCGTTTCGACCTTAGTATTTTTAACGTTATTCTAATATCGGAATATAGTCGTAAACTAGAAAGCGTCTTTTAAGATTCGGAATACCTTTTATGCCTTTTCGGGCTAATAAAATTTTGCCTTTTTGCTCTATACTTTTTCCAAGAGTTTTATAATAGGTTCCGTAATACGCGAATAATATACGATAAACTTCTGATAAAAGTTTGCGAATTTTAGGAAAACCTGGATATTTCGAATTGATTCCGGTTCTGGCCATGCTTTAATGGCGTTAACCCGTCGGCGGTCCATCTCTAAGCTTTCGTATTAATTACGAATATTAAGAACTTTATCCTTTTTTTAAAGAATTCGCATTTAAACGCTTTTGCGAATAGTTAATACTATAATAGCCGTTCGTAAACTAATTAAAGATATTTCGCATATTTTTTTTCGTTATCCGAATAAATAACGATATCGTCCAGATATACTATATATATATAGTTTATCAGCCTAGTTAATACCTTATACATATAGCTTTAAAACATGCCTGGGACGTTGGTAAAGTTAAACAGCATAACCGTATATTCGAATTGGCCGTAATTGTAACGAACCTGTCACACAACCACCTGGAAGTGTGATCAGTATCCGAAAGGGGTTCTTGATTTGCAGGTAACAATAGGTCGAAGAATGATTCAGTAAAATGTTCGTTAAAGAGATTTACGGATTTTTCCCTTAATCGCAAAACGTTGCCTTTAATTAAAAACTTAGATTAATAGCTAAAAAGCGAAAACTAAGTAGGTGCTATTTATAAGGAAACATGGAAATCTTATATATCCTTTCCTTCCAGTATAACCTCCGTCTGGTTTCTGCAATATCTCTATGGTGTCTTTAAGGTATCTTTAAGATATCTTTGTGGGCTCCGTAAAAACCGTTCTTAGTACCGAAGTTTACCCGACCCGAAGTTATTTCCCTTTTTAGTTTCCCGCAGCAGACGGGAAATCTTAATCCGTAACACCATTCCCCTCCTTTCAAGATCTTTATCCCTAAAGATAAAATAAGTACGTTTCTTTCGCTTTTCGTTTCCCTGGACCATTAATTTCTAATTAACATCATATTAGGTTTACCACGAAAACGCGCTAAATTTTTTACCGAAAGTCGAAAAAACTTGGTTTTTTTTATTTCAAATTTTGGATACCTAGTTATGCCTTATAAACGTTACGAAAATTTAAAGCTGGAGTATAAAATGGTTAAAGGGCGAAAAAAGTGCCAGTACTGTTATAAAACCAACGTACCTTATAGGACCATTAACATTTCTTTGGAATCGTTGCAAAATATCCGGTCCGAAAAGGCGCGGATTGATCGTAAGAAACGGGCCGCCGAGGAAGTACTGTTAAACCTGCAGCAACTGCAAATAAAAGCCATAGCTAAGTTAATTAGGTTAAGCCGTTAACAAAACTTCTTATAACGTCGGGGTGTAGAAATAATTCGCCGCGGGCTTCGTTCCGTAGACGAATTAAAAAAATAAGAAAAATTAAATAAGGAAAGGGAAAAAATGGAATAACGTCGTATAAAAACAAAACAAGCGCAGCTTGCTTTAAAAATAAACGCTACGGCGGAAACCTTTATTTCTTTCGATTAGAACGGCCCAGGGTTAAACCTGGATACCGGGCCGTTATCGCCTGCAACCTTGGCCGTATTAAAGTCGGTCGGTCAAGATTTTAACGGTAAAACGTTTTAACCAAGTTCTTTGCGTTCGTTAAATGCTTAAGGGGTTCCTAAGTATTTTTTTCGTATAAGTAATCCTTTTATTTGATTAAATATTGGACCTTATCTTTAATTACCTTAGAGTTTAGTATTCGTTTAACTTTGTATTTATCGTCATTTTTTTCGATTTTTAAATTGGTTTCCAGCGGCGCGTTTTTAAATATTAATTTAAACAAAAAAATATGGAAAATAAGATGTATTTTTATCGTTTTAGGTAATGACAGTCGGTAGTTAATTCTGGAAATAACTTTATCGATTTTAAATGGACCAAGTTTTTTAAAATTAAGCTTATTATTAGGTTTTTTTGTTTTAATTTGCGAAATATTCGAGATTGCGTTTTGTTTTTGGCGTAATAAGTAAACTTTATTTTCTTTCGATAAAATTGATCCCTTAATTCTTTTTTTATTATAATATCGGGTTATCCTTTATTAAAAAAATCGTAATTTATTTTGTAAGCGGACTTATATTATCTGGATTTTAGTTACTATCGTTTCTATTCGAGGAGTTTTTGCGGTTAATTTTGGAGCTTCGCTTAATGGCTATTCTGGTCGTTAAGTTTCTATTTAGTAACTATATACCGCTATATAAAAAGAAATACCTATATCCTCGTTAATAAAAGTATTATAAGCTACTTAAACTAATGGAAAAAATTTAACCTAATTATTCTGCTAGTAATTAATATAACTTTTTAAGTATTGCTTTAACGTTTGATTTAAACGTTCTATCTGTCCATCTGTTTATAGGTGGTATGCTGTCGAGAATTTGAACTTGGCGCCTATCTACTTAAAAAAGTTGGTACCAAATTTTGATGTAAAAAGCTTGTTTTTGTTTGAAATAATTCTTTCTGGTATCCCATGCTTATCGAAGTAGTATCGGACAAAGACGTAAGTTAGTTGTTCTACCGTTGCGTTTTCTTTGAAAGGTAGGAAGTACCTATACTTAGTAAATCTATTAACGATTACCTATATTCCATCGTATTAAATTCTAGTAACGGGGTTTTTTAATAGGGGTAACCCGATAATAAAATCCCAAATAATAATGTTTTAAGCCTTTTCTGGAATATCTGTAGGTTGTAAAAGTCTATAGGGCTTATATCGGGCTGCTTTTGCCTTGTTGCAAGTATTGTAATTCTTAACTACTTGCTTAATAGTTCGTCGAAATCCTGGAAAATCGTATTTTTCCTGCAATCGTTTGGTAGTTTTGAAGATACCCTGATATCCGTATAACGGATTTTCGTGGAATTTTTTAATGAATTGCTTTTGTTGGTTTCGAGGGATGTAAATTTTGCTACGGTACAACAGTTGGTTTTTAGGTTATCTATTTAACTGTTGCATTTCTTTTTGTTTTTCCTTATTATAGAAATTTCGGAATTTCGTCAAAAGTTTTGGGGTAGGTTATTTTAGTATTTTATACAACTGTAAGGTACCGTCCTTAATCTGTTGTAATATTTGTATTCGACGTTTCGGAACCTTGGAATCGTAATTTCCTTTGCGACTTAAGATATTTGCTTAAATATTTTCTTTTTTTTTGATATAGTAAATTTGGAAGTTGTATTTCGATAAGAAAATTATCCAGGTTTTGTAGCGTTTATTTAGTTTTTAAGTTGTTATAAACCGGGTAAGGTTTTTATGATTTAAGTAAATATCGAAAGGTTTTTTGGTTCCGTTAAGAAAAGGTTTTTATTTTTTAAAAGCGTTGATAATCGCTAATAGCTTTTTGTCGTAGATCTTGTATCGAAGTTTTGCGTTTCGAAGGGCCTTAAAATAATAGGCCATTAAGTACCATTTCCCATTATTTTTTTGTTGTTTTAGAACTGCGCTTAAGGCATAATTTAAGGCGTTTATCTTTAGGCGTTTCTTTCTGTCGGCGTTAGGCAATTTTATTATTAGTGCTTTGGTAATTTCGTTTTTAAGTAACTAAAAAGCTTTTTTGGCTTTTTTTAAAAGTTCGAATTCCTTTTTAATATATTCCTTAATGGTAAATTTCGTTAATGGTTTAATAATATCTTTATATCCCTTAATTAAGTTGCGTACGTAACCTGTAAATCTTAAAATCTGCCGGATATCGGTAACGGTTACCTTATTAGGAATGGGCTAGTTTTTAACTGCTTCCAATTTAAAGTCCTGGATTTAAATTTAACCGGGGGTAAGGGTAAATCTTAAATAATCTAGCTTTTACGTATATTATATACTTTTAGCGGGGTTAATTCGGATATTTGCTTTATTTAAAGCTTTAAGAATTTGAAAAACATACTTTTTATGCTTTTTTAACGTTTCGGAATAAATAAGGATGTCGTCGAGGTAAACAAAAACATACTTATCTAAGAACTTCCTAAATATGGTTATAATTAGGCGTTAAAAACTGGCAAGGGCGTTAATAAGTCCTAAAGGCATTATTCGGTATTCGTAATACCCGTATATCGTTCGAAAGGCAGTTTTCCATTTTTCTCCTTTTGCCATTTTAATACGGTAATACCCGTTTCGAAGGTTTAAGGCGGTAAATTATTTAGCTTTGCTTACGTTTTCCTTTAGGGTATTTATTAAAGTTAAGGGATAGCCGTTTTTGATAGTAATATCGTTCAACTGTCGATAATCGACCACGCGTCAATAAACCGGATTTCCATCTTGGTCGATTTTTTGTTTGCCGTCTTTAATCTTAGGTACCATAAGTACAAGGTATCTTACGGGGAATTCGAATAGCTAAATATAACCTTTTTTTAAGTTTAACTGGATGCTTTTCCATAAAGCCTTTGCTTTTTTTGGATTTATGTGGTAAATTTTGTAAAACTTAAGGTAATATCTTTTTTTAATAGGTATGCGATAATCTTATTGTCCGTATAAAGGCAGTTCGTGGTTTTCTTTATCCTTAAAAATTCGTTCGAATCGCTGATATTTTAAGGGTATAATATTGGCAAAGTTTAATACCTTAGCTTTTCGGATTATGTAATAAATTTCTTTGGACCCTTTTTCAACAGGAGTTGATTTATGGTTCTAAGAAAGCTGGCGAGTTTTCCAGTTGATTAATGGATTACTGGAATCAAGCTATGGCATTCTTAGAATAATATCGTAACCTGATATATCGGCGATATCCAAGGTAAAATGCTTTTAGTACCTTTAGATTTATATTAGAAGTTTTTTAGTTTTTTTAAAAACTTGTCCGCTATCGTACTGGGAAAAACTCCTATCAACTATCCGTAATTTGTAAAACTTTAACTTATACCTCCAAGAAATATAATATTTTTCGGCCACGGCTGGCGAAATAAAGTTGCCTTTTGCTTTAAAGTTAATCATAGCTCTAAAAATCTGGTTTTGGTATTAGATAAGAATTTTAATTTAGCTTCGTAATCTTTTCCTTGCCTTATATAAGGTCTTGGTTCGCAAAACTTTTCGATACCTTAATTTCGAAGGCCTTTGCCGTTTTTTAACTTCGTAATTCTATTCGCTAAAAGGCGTCTCCATTTGCGGGCTTTTTTAACTGCGTATTTGGTACACTTGTCGTCCATGCAAGTATACCACCTTCGTTAGCCAATTTAACATTTTACCTTAGTAATTTTTACCTTTAACGTATAAAAAGGCTTCCGATTCGAAGTTGAAATTTCTGCAGGGCTTACTTTTATATCCAGAAGTTTATACATCAAGTATAGTATAAGGGTATAACATAAACAACCCTAAGCAATAGCTTTTCGGTTCTAATCCGAATCGGGGTACAAATAACAAGATCGAAAGTATTTAAGCCATCGGGGGATTTCGATATATCTATAATCGTTATCAGGCTTTATAAAAGTTTCTTCGTTCTAACCGGGCCAATAATCGTTATCTTCCTTTGCTCGAAGGTAAATTGGATAATCGTTATCGTTACAGGCCGAAAAATAGAAAAGTCCGTACTTATTAACAGAATCCTATTTAAGGGTTTCGGTTTTGATATATACCGCCCGTTCTGGAGGTTCGCTGGATTTAGAAATCTTTTGCCCGTAATTATTAAATTCTAGGCGCATTTGGCTATATTCGTAATATATTTCGCACTTCTGCATATCTAAATAACATTCGCATCCTAGCCTTATGGCTACCTTAAAAGCTAGTTATCCGGGATAATACTTGCAAGCTTTAACTGTTTAATTCTGGCAAATCGGGTAACGTTCGTACTCTAAGTCGCCGTTTGGTTCATAATAAATCGTCGCAATGGTATATTCCTGCTGGAAATAAGTAAAACTAATTTCTTTTTCTTTCCCGCTTTTACTGTTTATTTCTTGTTCGGCCGCTCGGGCTTTCTTTTAAGGAATCCCTTCTTTTCTAAAGTTCCTTTTAGCTAAAAAACAACATTCGTTCTTATAGTAACCTTTCTTACTACAATTAAAGCATTCAACATTCGATTTATCCTTTTTAAGCTCCCTGAAAATGGTATTTACTTCCTTCTAGGTTCTGTCCTTATTTTTGCTTCTTTAAAACTTGCTACTAAAGCTTCGATCGTCCCTTTTTCTATCGGATCTCTTTTTCTCCAAGTACCTCTCAAAGGTACGTCGATCGGCAATAATAGCTTTGTCAATATAATCCTAAAAGGGGCCAATTTTGGGCACTTTATACATTTCATCCTTAACTTGTAATTTCAAGCCGTTATAAAAGGGATAAAACAATACGCTTTTTAGAAAATTAGAAACTAATGCAAAACGATTAAACTTAGTCGCATATTTAGCTGCTAACTTAGTTTGCTAAAAAAAATGCAGCTGTTCGATCGTATGCTATTTTCTATCGGAATCTCCAAATAAAACTCGCATTTTTTCCTTAAAATGTTCATAGTTGCCGAAAACATAATTAGTCAAGTCGAAAAACTGGTTAAGGTAGTTTACAAGGTAGTCGTTTATAATAAATTCGGACTACGAAAGAACTTTTCCGGCAAGCAACTGAAAAATAGCCATCACCTTTTAATAATCCTCCGTCAGAAAATTCTTATAAAACTTAAGGTAAAGTCTGGCCTAAACCAAGGATCCTTCCACATCTATGGTACCGTCGTAAGGTTTTAAAAAAGTTAGCTTATAGCCCTTAATTTTTGGCATTCCATAATAAGCAAAAAAGGGAACAATATTTTCGCGGGACTAATTCGCGCCAAATAAAGGCAATGTCGAAAACCTTTACTGTCGAACGAGTCTAATATTTTCCCTTTTTACCGCTTAAAGTTTAATTATTAAGGTACGCAGCTTGTCGTTAATCGTAAATTCTTTTTCCTTACCTTTCGGGCTATCGAATTCCTTTTTTTCCTTTAGTTCGTTTTCCTAAACCTTAATAGTTTCTTTTAGAGCCGGAAAGGATTGTTGTAAAAAAAAAAAGGTTTTCCTTAAAACCGAGTAATAAGGGGGGCCATGTTATCGATTAAAAAAAAGACTTCTTTAATAAAGGGTGGAATGTTTTAATCCAGATATCGATCGCTTGCTAATAAAGGCAATTGGGTATATCGTTTATCTTTTAAACGCCGTTTTATAATATCGTTTTTACTGGGTTTAGGAAAGCTTGTACCCAACTGGGCCTTAAACCATTCGTCGGCTATTAATTAAGAAACTATCAAAATGTAACGAACCTATTACATAACCACCTGGAAATATAATTAATATCCGAAAGGGGTTCTTGATTTGCAGGTAATAATAAGTCGAAAAATAATTTAGTAAAATGTTCGTTAAAAAGATTTGCGAACTTTTCCTTCAATCGCAAAACGTTACCTTTAATTAAAAACTTAGATTAATAGCTAAAAAGCGAAAACTAAATAGGTGCTATTTACAAGGAAACATGGAAATCTTATATATCCTTTCCTTCCAATATAACCTCCGTCTGGTTTCTGCAATATCTCTGTAGTATCTCTAAGGTATCTCTAAGGTATCTCTGTGGGCTCCGCAGAGACCGTTCTTGGCACCGAAGTTTACCCGACCCGAGGTCATTCCCCTTTTTGGTTTCCCGCAGCAGACGGGAGATCTCAATCCGTAACAGTAATACGTTCGGAAAGTAATTTTCTTCTTATCGCTCTTCCTAATCCGAATACAGTAGTATATATCCTTAAGGTCGATTTTCGAAAATATCTTGGTAACTTTTAAACAGTTTATAACCTTTAAAATTAAGGGTAAAGGGTACCGGTTTTTTATCGTAACCCGGTTTAATTTCCTGTAATCGATACATAATCGGAAATTGCTATTCTTTTTAGGTATAAATAACATAGGTGCTCCCGCGTCCGCTTTTTAAGTAATTTATTTTTCCTGCTTTTAGGTTTTCCCGTATGTACTTTTCGAACGTTTTTCGTTACGTTTCCGAAACGAGATAAACAAGCCCAAATAAGGGCGATTTGCCAAGGATTAGGTTTATTATGTATTCAGCTTCCAGCAGCTGAGAGATTTTTGTCGCAACCTTTTCGGAATATATTTGCCAGAAATCCTTTAAGTAAGCTAGAAATTCCGTTATTCTTTAATGTAACTGTTTTCCGAATTCCGGGATATCTAGCTTATCAGCTAACTTTATTAAGTTAGTAATGTAAACCTGCTTATCGGAAAATGCTAGGTTTGCGATTTCCTGCCCGTCGACCTCTTATAACGGTTTATATATCCATTAAGACATAACCGTATTTAATAAAATTCCTAATCTGCCTATTCCAGGTCGAAACAGTAGGAAATCGGGCGCTTTCCAGTCGCGACGTATCGGGAAATATATCTGCCTGAATTTTCGTTCGTTTCCGTTATTGTTTGTCATATTAACAGGGATTTTATAAGCTCCGTAGCACTTAATATATACGCTATTAGCGCTAATAAGGCCCGGAATATCCACGGAAACATGTCGGAACTTAAACTTTTTTGTTAACCTTTTGCTTATTATATTAACCTGCGCCCCAATATCCATATTTACTTATACTGCTATATCTTCCGTACCTTTTTTAATAAATGCTTTCCCATTAAAAAGCGGTTTTATTTCGATCGTCCTGCAGTTTTTTTGCTGAAATAAATTCGACGTATATACTTATTTCGGCTTCTTTTTTAGGGTTACGTTTAAAAAAATAATTCGACTTATCGTTATTATATACCGTAAGGTTCTGTACCGCTTTCGAAGGTTGGTTTCCGTACGGTCGGGACGGTAAAGTCTTAAGGTTTCTTTTTGATTTGCAGTTAACGGCCTTATAATCTAATTTCTTATAGTTAAAGCATTTCGAGAAACTTTTGTAAAAGTTAAAGGTATTAAACCGCACGGATTTACTTGGGTCGAAGTTGAATCGACGGTTGTCCGAATTCCGAATATAAAAACGACCTTGCTTTTTACTGTTCTCTTATAACACCTTTAATCGGTTTTTCTCTTTAAGAGTCCTTTTTTTAAAGGCGTTAAAGTAAGGCCGCTTATTCTTATTAATGCTTTTAGCGGAAAACAATCGGTTTTTATTCGCCTTTTTTTAAAGGTTTTAATAACGCTTTGCTTTATTTGCCATATTATTAACTTGGTTCAACTTAACGTTTTTACGTAATAAGGTATTTCGTAACCATAGCAGTAACTTATAAAAATAATCGAATACGAAACGTTTATTATTCCGATTATTTTCTGAGCTTAAAACGTCCGTAAGCTTTATCTTATAAACCAGGAACTTTTATTCGGCGTAAAAGTCCAACGGCGATTAATCGGCTCGTTGTCGTAAGTCTATAAACTGCTTCCGATATTTTCGGTCGAGGAACGTAAGGTTCGAATAACCCTTTTTAATAAAGATCTATAAATACTTTATTTTTAGTTCTTTTTCGTAATCGAAATAATTAAACGTAACGCAATATAATTACTAAACGCTTGCAATAAAGGCGTTTATATAACCTATAGCCCATTAGTAATTATATTTCGTCCTGGCCGTTCGGCGTATATTTCGGTCACGGTTTTTATCCAATCTTCTTTCTCTTTAATCGACGTACGCTCGGTAAGCTTCGGGCAATTGTAATACGGTACCCTTTTATTACCCTTAAGCTTTTGCGCCGACGTAGCGAATAACTTATAAAGCTTTATCTTTTCGGCCTATACAATCGCCTATTTTTCGGCTCTCTGCCGGAGAAGTTCCGAATATTGCTTATTCTGCTAGCGGATAATTTTTAAAATCTATTCGTTATTAAAGAGTTTAAATCTCCCTTATTTTAAGCTCTAAAGCGTTATTATCGTACTGCGTCCGTTATCCGACCGTTCGACTAACGCTTATCGGAATACGCTCCAGCTACGTACGTAAGGTAATTTATACTTTTAAAGAACGTAATCTTTTTGTTAAGGCTTTATAACAGGTTTTCCTATATGCATTTATGTCGTAACCGACCGTTCGTCGATCGGATTTAAATTTAAATTTTTTCCTATAGGTAAATTATGTTCGTCCTGCAATCTGCGTATTCTGCTTTTAGTAATTCTCGCGTTACTTTTCATAATAAAAATGGAAGAGTTGTAAGATAAAGAATAGCTATATACTAAGTAAGGTAATCGCCAGCCAGTTGTAGAATAAATTCCAAGAAATAAGTGTATTAGGTTACTTCCATCTGGCGTTCTCTAGTGCTGCCACATGGTTATTTGTACTAGTATGTGGGTCGGTGGCTGGTTGATTACTAGCCGCAGACCCTATCGGGGCTGTTTTCTCACAGATTTAAGTACTGGGCCGTTATTCCTTGCGATCTTGGCCGCGTTAAAGACGGTCGGTTAGGATTTTGGCGGTGAAACGTTTTAACCAGGTTTTTCGCGTTCGTTAGATGCTTGAAGGGTTTTTAAATATTTTCTTTTGTAGATAATCTTTTTACATGATTAGGTACTGGATTTTGTTATTAACTAATTTAGAATCCAAGAGTTTTTCGACTTAGTATTTCTTGGTATCCGTTTCGATTTTCAAATTCTTTTTCACCGGGGCGCTTTTAGGTGCTGGTTTAAATAAAAAAATATGGAAAATAGGGTGTATTTTTCATAATTTTGGGTAGCGATAGTCGGTAGTTAGTTTTGGAAATAACTTTATCGATTTTGAATGGACTAAGTTTTTTAAAATCAAGCTTGTTATTAGATTTTTTTGTTCTAATTTGTGAAATATTCGAAGTTGCGTTTTGTTTTTAGCGTAACAAGTAAACTTTGTTTCCTTTCGACAAAATTAATGCTTTAATTCTTTTTCTGTAATAATATTAGGTTATCCTTTATTAAAGGAATCGTAATTTATTTTGTAAACGGACTTGAACTATCTAGATTTTAGTCGTTATTACTTTTGTTCGGAGAACTTTTGCGGTTAATTTTGAAGCTTTATCGAATGGCTGCTTTGTTCGTTAAGTTTTTGTTTTATGATCATATATTGCTATATAAGGAGAAATACCTATATTTTCGTTAATAGATATATTATAAGTTACTGAGATTAATAAAAAAGGAATTTAACTTATTTATTTTGCTTGTAATTAATGTAACTTTTTAAATATTGCTTTGATATTTGATTTAGACGTTTTGTTTGTTTATCCGTTTATGGGTGGTATACTGTAAAGAATTTAAGTTTGGCGCTTATTTCTTTGAAAAAGTTGGTATTAAATTTTATTGTATAAAGTTTATGTTTATATAAGATAATTTTCTTTAGTATCTTATGTTTGTTGAGATAATATCGGATAAAGATATGAACTAGTTATTTTGCTGTTACGTTTCCTGTAAAAAGTAAAAAGTATTTATATTTAGTAAGTTTGTTAACGATTACCTAGAACGTGCCACACAAGCTCACGACTGACACAAGCTCGCGACTCGTTTTTGGGGACCTCGCAACAACCAATCCAAACAACTCAACCACAACACATCGGATTGATTCCAATCAATTAAATACTGCTTTGCTAACTGTATCTCCAGCTTCTCAACAAGTGCACGCATTATATTCAGCTTTATTGCGGACGCTATATCACCATTTCTTCCTTCTAGCCTATATGCGACCGTCAACCTTCAGCAGCTGCCAGCAGCATTCTGTTACCACCACCTTTCTATGGGCCAAAAGAACTTGTTCATCTTATATAGCAAGTATCTCTTTTTCTAAAAAATGCTTGTTTTAATCATCTAATTGCGTAGGCATCGAGTTGTTGCCAAATCAAGCCCGACACGCCCTGCTATACGCGCTGCTACGCCCCGCCATAGGCCCTGCCACAGGCCCTGCACAGGCCCTGCACAGGCCCTGCCACACGCCCCGCCACACACCGACGCGCCCTGCGAGACGCCCTGCAACGCGCATTCCAACACGTTTCTCGACGTATATCTCCAACATATGAAAGCCGGACAAGAAATGCTCGCGTATTTAGGTTAAGGATTCGGTTAATAATAGTTTTCTAGTCGCTCGGCTTTAATTGACACGAAATGGAAGTAATATTGGCTTGGACGCGTTAGAGACGGTCGGTCGCAGGCGGGTTTGAGGGAAAGAAATGGCAACATAGCGTCTGCAACAGGACTTGATATAATGCGTGCACTTGTTAAGAAGCTGGAGATAGAGTTAGCAAAGCAGTAATCAATTGATTGGAATCAATCCGATGTGTTGTGGTTGAGTTATTTGGATTAGTTGTTGCGAGGTCCCCAAAAACGAGTCGCGAGCTTGTGTTAGTCGTGAGCTTGTATGGCACGTTATTCCATTATATTAAATTTTAGTGAAGGGATTTTTTGATCGGGGTAAATCGGTAATAAAATTTTAAGCAATATTATTTTAAGCTTTTTTTTAGGATATTTCTGAGCTGTAAAAGTTTATAGGGTTTATATCGGGCTGCTTTTACCTTATTGCAAATATTGTAAATCTTTAATTACCTATTAAATTGGGACGGGGAGACTCAGTTCCGATCAGAGCATCTTTAATGCTCGGGTCACGATAGAATAGCCGAGTGCAGCGGTAATAAAGGCAAACAAAAAAAACTTTATATTTGGATCCGTATTAAACCAAACTCTAGAAAACATAAATACGTATGTAAATAAACGATAAACGGTAATAAACAGGTTTCGGGGTTACGCCCGGCGGAAAGAGCTCCTAGAAATATACATATAAAGCTAACTAATTAATCAGCCAAGCCATACCCCCTAACCCGGCACCCTGTACCATTTTAACCCTCCTTTTTCGAAATAAAATTATCCTTAATCCATTTTGAAAAACAAATAAAAACATAACGCAACTAACTCCCAACGCCATGGACTATACATAAAACCCATTAATCAATCTAATTAACGCTTACGCGGCTTATCCTCCATCATTCTTAACTCAGGACTTCGTCCTCGACGTCTAGCCAGATCCTTTCGTTGCTTAGCCCTTTCCTGCTCCTTCTAAACCCTGTCCTCTGGTTTCTTTGTACTAATTAAAAACTTATACTTAGCCCAACCTGGCCATCCTTACGGGAAGTATAATTCTGGTCTTTACCCAGCATCCTCAAATATATCTCCCACCTACTTATACGGCGTAACATATTAACCTTATACCATTGCCATTACGCGCTGATTACCAACCTTCGGTCGAGGCTTGTACTTTATTTCGAATAATAATTTCGTAAATATCAAATTAAAACGTATAGCTTTAAATACTGATAAGCCAATCTGAATTAATAGGAAAAAAAGCATTAATATCGGAAATAGTCGTATAAATAACTGCTAAAATTAATCAGGACGTTACTTTTGTTTACGTCGTCTACCATAAAATAATCGGGCAAACTAATTAAAATCTAGTTCGTCGTTATCTTCCTCAGCTAATAAGGACGGAAGGTTTCCAGGCCAATCTCCCACGTTTTTTTTAACGTCCTCCGTTTCTGGTTTCAAACCCAGAAATTCTTTAATTATATCGAAAATTTTATTCTCCATTCGATACTCGCCAAATCCTCTCGCTTCGGTCATAATTTGGTTTCCCCATTTTGCAAAGTCGCGGCAAATAATATAAAAGACATAAGTAATCCACAATCCGCAAGTATAATATCTGGTTTAAGTAAGCATCTTAACGATTACCATACGGGCAAGCGAATTATCCAGTCCTAATTTTCCCCACGCTTCTCGGTACAGCTAAAGTAACAACTAAGCACAATTCTCGGTAGCATAAATATCGAATATTAACAGCAAACGCTTTAATCGGTCGTATAACATACCAATCCAATACCCCATTAAACCTTTAACAATTAGGATTTTGGTTTAGGCGACAAACTATATATATTTCGGATTATTATTACTAATCGCCTCCTAGGTCTTACTAAGTAATAATCTGGACTTGCTATATAAAATTATTCGTCCAACTTTTAAGATAACAGCAATAATTCTTAAAAATACATTTTAAGCGATTATCTAGATAAAGGCAGTAACATTCGCAAAACGTAAATAAGTTTTGTCTTAAACAATCATAATAATTTGCTAAAAATATCTAGCCATTTTGTTACATTACGGTTCTATTAACTAATATGGTAACGGGTTAATATTTCTCCATAAACGTTAATTATCAGTAGCCCTTAAATATATAAGAATAAACCGATTAAAACGAATTTGGAATATAACTTTTCTTAAAAAATAAAGGATAAAACTATTATTATGCATCTTTTTAAAGAATTATACCATATCATCGTTTTCTTATACGGGTCCATTAACTGATCGTATAAGCTTTCCAAAATCCGAAATGTTCAACTTTTTAAAACTTTCGCCTTTATTTTGCATAATACGCTTCTTAAATTACGACATAATACTAAAGATATAGTAATCAATATATTTAAGTATAATATTAAGTAACTTAAAAACAATAATAACAATTAGGGATAATATATAATATATATATATAAATATATTAATATAAGTACTTTACAGGTATCAAGGTATAATTATCGTATAAATATAAAAATTCGCTAAAGTTTGCCAATAACTTATACGTTTAATTAATTAAATATATTTAGGGTCCATATACCGAATTTTTGCAAATAAAACGTATACGCCGAAAATATCCCAGAAATTTTTATCTAAAGTTATATAAGTAAATACTTTCGTCATCGCTCTCTTTAATCAGGTATATATATTCGTTTTTCGCACCTACATTTTTTTTGCATCTTTTTTGTAATACCACTTCAACTTCTCCCTTTAAACTTAACATATATCTAAATATATATACAATTATCTTTATTGTACCGATTAATACTATCATAAACTTTCGTTAACCATCAAATCCACGTAATCCTTAAAGTTCTCGCGGAAATACGGATCCAGATAATCTTATCCCTGCTATAAAAAAATCGTCCATTAAAAAAAAATCTGATCCAGGTAACAAACCTTCAAATTTTAGTACTAAAAAGCCTATCGACCCTAAAGTTAAGGCTAATATTAAAAAGCTAAACCAAATCTTTAATCATCGTCGTAAAATCTTGGCAGTATTAAACTCGTCCATATTTTCCAAACCATCAACCCGTCGTATCGATAAGCTTTTAAATAATATTCAAAATTCAAAACCTTTATATAATCCTAATAATGTTCGCAAATTACAAAACCCTATATATCGTTAAACACCCATTTTTAACCTTACCCCCACCTTCTAATACAAATTCCGCAGCATAAATCCTAATCAAGATATTTTACTATTAAAAATACCGGTTATAAATAATTTACTACTTCCAAAACCTTAGCCGATACGTTATATACTGCCATTAACAAAAATAACTAAAACATTTCCAAAGCCCAACTTAATCCTTAATATCGTTAAATAAATAATCGGTAACCGGCAATTAATAACGCCTATACCTGTTTCCATTAACCTGCCGATACCTAATAGCAGTTTATTCGCCAGGTTTTTATTAACGGCTTCGACAATTCCAATACGTCGGGCAAATTCTCGAATTATTAATCGGATCTTTGGGCCATATACTAACATCGGAACGTTACGCCTTCGTCGTATTCATCTTAATAATAATCAAAACGTAGCCAGATTTTGGAATAAAAATAATATTATACATTACGTTACATTTAAGCATATCGAAGTAAATACTTAGGCTTTTCCGTAACATCGTTAATAAAATCCGTTAATTAATATAAATGTTCAAAATTATATTTATTAACGTTATCGGTAATCCAGTTACAAGTCGGTACTTACAATAACAAATCGAAAATAAAAACTTCTAAACGGCAGCAAATACCTAATCCAATATAATCAAATATTTCCAGTTAATAGAAAACTTAATAGCTTATTTAATATACGTCGAAATTTATCGGATTAATCCTTTGGATTATTTTATAATTACTTTTGCCAAAAATCCGAAATACATTATTAATTTATTTATTTAAGTATTCGGTATACCTAACCTAATACCCTACGAACTTTGCGAAAAACGATATATAACATCGGAACATCCTAATTAATACGGAATATACCCATTCTTTAAGTATTAATCGATTTTTAGCTTTTTTAACGGAACTTATAATAATTATATCGGATCTATCGAAAAATATAATTATACCTTCCGGAACGAACAATTTAAAGCATTTAAAACCAACTTTTTACGATCGCCACAAATTAAAAAGGATATTCGTACAAATATTTATCTTGTTATCAAAACATTTGATAAAAATTAATTTCGCAGCAAAATAAAAAAATATATTATTAATTTCCGGTTCCGGGCGAATACAACCAAACGTATTAATCCTAAATAAAGCATAATAATTATCATATAAAATATCGGTAAGTAAAACGGTAAAAAAATTTAAAAAACTTATAAAAGCTTATAAAAGCTTAAAAGAATTTAAAGAAACTACTATATTTTAATTTTTCTTAATTAATTACGTTAATTTTTTCCGTTCTCTTAATCGTATCGTCTTTATCGTATCGCTATCGTTTACAACTACATAACTTTCAAATCGGCCATTTAATATCTATACCTTAATATTTATTCTTATAAATTTTAAAGCTTTAAGTTACCAATTTTTTAATAACTCGATATTCGCAATATCCAAAATATTTAATATCGTATTATCGCTTTAATTAACAAATGGTTTCGTTTAATCGTCTTTTTATAAATTAATCGGCTTTTAATATCTTTTCTTATTTTTTATAAATTACTTTAATTTATTAGTAAAAAAGGTACCTTATAACTTGGTCCTATTAATTTCTTTCAAATAATAAGTACCTAAACTAATAATATTACTAATTAAATATAGGCCAATTTAACGGTATTTTAGTTTTATATTTTTAAATATATTTATATATCGTAACGTATTATGCAACAATATTAGGTCGTCCACTTCCAAAAATCTATTTCTTATCTTATTTTTATCCCTTTTATTCGCCAATTTAATTATTTTGCGGCGCTATTTAACGATTACTTTAATAACCTTAACCACATTTTTAACTTTCCTTTTTAAAAGCCGAATTCTTTACGTAATCAAATTTTCTCTCGGCGTATCTAGGTCCCAAGTCATAATTCTCCAAATTAACAGGATTATCTCGATTGGTAGGAACGCTTTTTATCCGTACAGCAATTTATAAAAGCTAAGGCCATAACTTTTTACAGTGGTATTATCGGCGAAAACCATCTTAAGCAAAAGCTTAACCCATCCTTTGCTAATCCCATTCGTCGCTTTTATCAGGGTTTTAGCGATTAGGACGTATCCTTTTTCGACCAGGCCTTATCGCCAAACTGCATACGCGGCACCAATTTTCTTCTTAATCCTTAATATTTTGCAGGCTTTAATAACTTTACCTTTATTCTTAAAACTTCCGTTAATTTTAATCTTAATCGGTATATTATATCGATAAAAAACGTACTTATCTAAAAACTTTTTAATCGTTACTAACATAATTAATCGCAAAACTTTAACTTCCAAATAATCGGATAATTTATACCTAGCTTCGACCGTAACTTTATAACCATCGTTATTAGGTATAAACTAAACATCGATTACCTAAATAACAGCTATATTAATCGGCTACGAAAATCCATAACTTTTCTTAAAGCGTTAATCGGCTACTTTTTAGCACTTAACATACGTAAATATTACTTCCCGAACATAACCAAACATATTACGCTAATAATATATAACTATTATGTAACAATAAATCGAATTTCGCCCCTTATAATTACAATCCTTATAATATTACCTAATTACCGCAAATCGTTTTTGCTCGGTATTAACCATTCGCCGGCTGCCGTACCTTTTATTTACCTTGTACCAAAAAATACCTTCTTAAATAAAATAATTTAACGCTTCGAATTTAAAAATATTTCTTTTCTTTCTTAAAGTATTATCGAACCGATTAGGAAAATTTAATATCGTTAAAACCTAACGTACTTTTATAACTTCTTAAACCAGTTTTTAATAAAAGGTCCTTATCGCCGATCCGTATCAATAAATATAAAAACTATATTAATTAAAATAAGGTTAAACCAAATAACATTAAACTAAATATTAATAAAGTTATCGACTTTTCCTTTTTATTAATCGTTTAACGCGTTAAAAACTTTACGTAACTTTCGGAATAAACCGTCCGTTATTATATTCTTTTTACCGGAAATATATTTAATTTCGAAATCGAACATTTTTATTTCAGCGACTTAATAAATAATTATAATATTAAGCAAAAAGCTTAAGGAATTATTAATCTAAATTACTAATACCTTAACGTTAATTTCCAATACGAATCGGATTTTATAAATGTAATTCCGGAATCTTCTTAAGATTTTAAAAACAATTCGACATTCCAATTTGCTAACGTCATAATTCAACTTAACACCCTTTTAGGTACCACTTTTAAAACGTACGGAATACTTTACTCCATTAATTAATTAACCGAAAGTACCTCTAAAACCCTTTTTGTTCGCATTTATTTTTATCATAATTCTTCCGGTATTAAAGTTATAATCCAAAATAATTAAAATCGGAACAATAATAATCGTTTTTTTAACATTTTTTATTACGTAATCTTAATCGGGGCCCTAAATAAAAGGTTAATTCCTTCGAAATAGGCGTATAAAAAGTTTTATTTTAATAGCGAAATACGTAATAAATATTCGATAATAAACGATAATATTTAAGAAAGTTTTAACTTCCGAAACGTTTTTATATAACTGGATTTTTAAAATTTTCTTTACCTTAGCTGTATCTAGTCGCCGCCTATTCGTTCCGCAAATAAATCCGATTATAACGGTTGTTTTTTAATACCCTTAAAACTTTTTTATACTAATCGTTATATTAACAATCTTATAGTTAAAAAGGGTTTTATCTATATTAACGATATGCTTATAAACGAATTGCCGAATTCCTGGAAAAATCTCTTTATCGTTATATTTTGTTTTTAGGCCTTTAACCTTAACGTTATCGACAAATGGCCGGATTATATCGGGCATCAAATTATCCAAAATCCTTTTAACTATACGGCAGAAATAAGCTATAAAGTTAATAAACCCTTAAAGTATAATAATATACCTTAAAAGGTTTAACGGTATCGCAAAAATGGTAAAATTTTTGCTAGCTGGAATTAAAATAACCTAATCGTAACCTAAGAAAAAGTCCACTAAAGTAATTAAAAAGTACATAACAAAATCCGCGGAAAATTCGTCGCAATTATTTAACATAAAGGTATTTCGTAAAATAACGGCATTTAGTTTAGTCGCAAAATTAATTAATCGGAACCTACTATCCTTTTTTTCGATTAGGAACTAAGTATTTTTATATGCAGCATAAAACTATTCGAAAATATTTCGTTAAATACGTATTCGCAATACTTCGATTAGCTTATCTTTAATACTTGCCGGTACTATTATGCTTTTAACTTGCCATACTTTATAAAGAATCGTTCGAATTTTATAATCTAGTATAATACTTAATTTAATTTTACCACATTTTTTTTAATCCCAAATTAAAGCAGCTTTTTTACGAAAAAGCATTTCCTTAAAAAAGGCTTTTTCTTAAAGAATAAATTTATTTCTTAATTAATTAAGAACTTCGTCGACGCGTTCCTTAATAAGTCGAATTTCTCGGGATATAATAATAAATTTTAAAAACAAAGTAACTAAAAATATACCAAGTTTATTAAGTTTTTCCTTATCCTAATTAATAATTTGCTAAATTTTCTCGAATTCCTTAACTTTTTAATTCGGGTTTTTAAAAGGTATTAATTTATTAAAGGGTACATCGTCGACAGGGATTATTTTCTTTTATATAGGTTTATATATCGTATTAATTTAAACGGTCCGATGTTACGGATTGGGAGTACCGTGACAGCTCCAGTATATATGCAGCTGCAAGCACCAGAATGATTGCCACAATTGCGATCATTCCGCCAATCTTTTGCCCCTGGCGTAACGGTATGGTGCAGCCGTAACATAATGATCGCATGACGGTGGGTGACGCCT
>QJNY01000463.1:0-65754 GCA_004155945.1 Monosporascus sp. mg162 | reverse complement strand
TTAACCCGTTATTGGTTTATTCTGTTGGGTTCCCTTTTGTTTAAAACCCCCCCCCCCCCCTTCAAACTAGCATGTCAATTGGCGAGGGTCTCTGAGTGGTGCGTGGGCGTGCCTGCGCTTGTATGTGGAGGGGGTCCCGGTAAATGCAATGGTCTTGCGCTTATGTATGCAGCTAAACTGCTAGCTAGGCGTACCAGACTGTCGGGACACTAGCATGTTTACACAATAGGTCTACATTCTGTCACTGTACGTCGGTATGGCAATAAGTGTAAGGGGTCATATATCCGAAACGCAGGACTTCTATACTTTATGCCGCCGGTGATTCGGGACGAGCATTACCTAATGCGCATATGCCGAACGGCAACGGACATTTAAAATGCATGCAAGGCTGTTGCGACCTCAGGTTGTGCCCATGAAGATGTCCACCACCCTGAGCTCTTGCTCCGACTGGCTTGGGTGCGGATTGGCCGTTCTAATTAGACAACTCTGCTTCGTACGTCATCTATTTCGGTAGATGGAAAATTTCATGCCTAGAAAGACGCCTGGCTCCCGTCTCCACATCCTGCCGATCGTTGCAATTCATGTGTGCATCATCCCTCTGTGTGACATCCACGACGAACGACCTGTTCAAGTCGGCTAGAAACGAGGCACTATCGATGGGCAGGTAGAAGTGTGGTTGGCATTGAAGGGAATAGATGCAAGGACTACGCCATGATATTGTGCCTTTGGTTCTCACCCGAATTCCCCGGTGTATTCTGCAGCTGTGAGAAGTATTGCCTTGTATCCTTAGAAAGCAGGAAGTAGGGTATGGAGGTGGGCCCAGCTCGACTCATGTGAACAGAGCTGGAACCACCTCAGTTTCTCTTTGGGAGTCCAGGCTACGCTGTAGGAGCAGATGTGGATTTAGCATTATACCACAGAAAGAATGCTGCATGAGGTCGTTTGCGGAGAGTGCCCTCATGAAAAGCGGTTTGTCTTGTTCTCAGGCTTCAAACTTGTTATGGACAAATTGATTTCGTCAAAGGCCACAAGAGAGAGAGATCCCTCAATGCCAGCAAACGCTTGCC
Organism: Monosporascus sp. mg162; assembly: GCA_004155945.1. NCBI lineage: Eukaryota > Fungi > Ascomycota > Sordariomycetes > Xylariales > Monosporascus > Monosporascus sp. mg162. Next base: position 64,687 of record QJNY01000463.1, on the reverse strand, counting down.
ATGTCAAAGAGTCCATAGAAGCCTAGCTCCTAGTAGGCTGCTATATCAGTCCAAATTGCCGGGACTTACGTTCGATGTGCTGGATAAACCCGCAGGCACTTGCCAGTACTTCTTCGTCGCATAGAGGCCACAAGACAGATGTCTGGACGTCACTCACCAATCCGCCATGGCGAGCAGAGACCATGTGCGCATCAGATCCTAGATCTCCCACAGCAGAGATCAGACACGCAAAGTGGTTGCATGCCCCAACAGCACCCGTGTCGTTGCGTAAAGTCTGGTTCAACGCATGACAGGAGCGCGAATTCTGTGTTCATCCATCCAGCCGCTGCCGTAGGCTGTTGCAAAAACTTCGTTAGTGCCTTCGAGGGAACACAGTGGAAAGGGCCAGCTATGACGAGAGGCCCGCTCAACGTTGGCGCAACGAATCAAGTCCCAATGTCGACGTTCCTTGACGTTGACAGAGATGCGCACATATCCCTGGCGGCAAAGCAGTTGAAAACTCAGGTCGACGAATTCGTCAAGGTCTATGCTGAGTTTTACCGGGTGTACGAAAAAGAGGTGGCCAGTATCAAGTCTTACGTCGATGACAGTGTTCTCCAGCGCGCTTGGTCACAGAAGATCGAGCACAACGAGAAATACAACACTGGCGATAACCAAGAGCATAAACAACTCAGCACCCAGCGCAAGATGCTAGCCGCCTGCCTGATCCAGATTGGTGACGCTACACGCAGCACTGTAGCCTCACCTTCGGACAATCTCTCTAGATACGATCGCCGCGCCATCTACTTGGAGAAGATCAGAGCTGCTGGGGACCGCGTCCTTCGTCTGGCTGAGATGGCAATGTCGAGTAGAGCTGCATATGAGGACCTTCGAACAGAGGCGTCGGAGCTCAGAACGCTTGTAGATCCAAAGAGCAAGGACGCTAAGCTCCTCTATCAGTTCGACAAGCGGAAGACGCTGAACACCAAAGGCAATAGTAGGGATACCGCGACGAAAGAAGGTGATGGGCGACAAGACGAAAACTGGGCCGACCATGGAGACAGAAACGACCCCCCTCAAGGCGAAGATGCAGCAGACGACCAGAACGGGCAGGCCAGTCAAAATGATGCTGGTTGGTGATGTGGCACACTTGCTTAACGGCAAAATGAGCCGTCGATTATTCCAATTCATGTAGTGCTTCTAATGGCGAAGGAGAGGGAAGCGACGGGATGACGCAGAAGATAGAAGTGAGTTGGATGTCAGCAGTCCCCTAGGTTTATTCGGATCGAGACGAATGATGCTCGCCACGAGAGAAGGCAGTACGTTATGTGTCGCGTTTTAGTATTTTCCACGCAATCACCAGAACCGGACTCCATCTCTTCTTCCTGCAGGTACACACGACGTGAAAGCTCCTCGTCTATACTAATCATAAACATGAGGCCACGGCGGACCCTTACGGACAAACCAGCTGAACCCATAAAAGGTAGGCAATCCCACAGGAAATGACCATCCGACTTCCTGCCAGCGGAGCAAAATCAGTCTTCATTACTAATAAAACGGAAAAGTGGGAAAGGTTCTTGGTTCTTGGTTAAGTCTCCGGTTATGGTTATCCAGAAAAGCACCGTCGCTGGCAATCTGCTTGATGTAAGAAAGGAAGAAAATTCAATCCTGAGATGGAGTCGGAATTAGGGGATGGAAATATGCGCTTACCCAGAAAGCTAACCGACCATTGGCTACGTTCGAAGAGATCTTAGCGGAGCCGCGCCGTACACATGTTACAGGGGTATATTTAGTTACTTCCACCCGCCCACTCTTCCGCCAATATGACTCGGATGTAGCTCCCCATGTAATTTGCATGGGAAATAACATCAGGGCAACATGATCGAACACAATAATTATCGTAAGTTTCCCATTAAGAACGTATGGGCTTGGATAAAGTCTAATTCAGAAAGACGTATGATGTGCAGTTATTAACAAAGGAACAACTGTATATGGCGATATTTGAAGTCTAGTATGTCGCTCTTGAAGCGCTGCTTTAAAAGTGGTAGAAAAAAAGAGAAAGAAATTAATGGAGGTATTTTCGCATACAAAACATATGGGAGTATACATACCAGCTGATTAGGGGAATCTTGTAGGGCGGTGGAGGCAACTAACTAATATACCCTTGTAACTTGTAGCTCGCTCCGAAACCCTAAAGTCCCGCCGCTCGAAGACCCAGCACAGTAATTGCACTAATTATAGTTGTCTAGTATGTAACTCCCTGTCTTTCGTTACTCGGACGGCATCATGACAGTACTCTCTGCAACCCGTGACAGCTTGCCCATAGCTCCATGCCGAGTGTGAACGGAACTGACCATACCAATATGTCTCGCATATTCCCCTGACTTTCTTATGCAACGTTCCCTCCCTTCGTACCCCCGTACCTATCGGTCCTCTTCACCTTCGAGTGGCGAGCTGGCGATGTCCGTCTCTGTAGCTGACTTCCCTCAAGTTTGGGAGAAGCCTCCGTTCACTGAACTGCTCCGCTGCCTCAAGGAGCTCCATGCCCATCCTCCAGTCTGGAATCCTACGACTCCAAGAAGAGACATTGTGGAGAACTATCATAACTCCGCACAGTCCCGCCGCGAAGTAGCGGCCTACTTGTCAAGCATAATCAGGAGCAAGCTTGAATGGATCGAAGACGATGATGAGAAGGAGGTGCTCTGGGAAGAGGCAAGCCGGCGTCTGTCGGAACGATGCGGGAGGGCAGGAATGGGTGAAATCACTCGCCGCTGGCCCTTCGAGAACCGGACAGGCCCCTCGTTCCAACTGATTATCCGTGAACCACCCATCGTAGGCGACTGCCTGGGCCTCAAAACTTGGGGTTCCTCCTACGTTCTTGCACGGTCTCTCGACGAGATCGCGTTAAAGTCTCTATCTCACCTCCTGGGCTCGGACCATAAAGGTCCTCCCGTGAACGTGCTTGAGCTCGGGTCAGGGACTGGGTTGCTAGGTATGGCAGCAGCTGCACTATGGAAAACTTCCGTGGTCCTGACTGATCTTCCGGACATCGTGCCGAATCTTGCCTTCAACGTCGAAAGTAACAGACCCACGATCGAGTCCCTGGGTGGAAGTGTCGAGACTGGTGCCCTAACATGGGGCAGAACCGGGGAAGATGACTCGGAGCGCTTCTCCAAGAAGAACCAATTCCAAGTGAGTATCAACAAGTCAGGTACGACTCTCGGTCTGCTAAGTTCTTATTAGGTCATCCTCATTGCTGATGCACTCTACGATGAAAATCAACCGGAGCTCCTCTCGGTTGCTATCAATGACCATATAGCGAACGAAAAGGATGCCAGGGCTATCTTGGTTGTTCCCCTAAGAGACCCCGCGGCCAAGAAACTCTTACATGAATTCCGATCCATCGCGGCCCGTGGACCTCGGCCGCTAATATGTCTGGAGGAACATAGCCTCACAGGCCAGGACGACTGGGGTGAAGGTGAGGAAGCTGCGCAAGTAGAATGCTGGTGGGGTGTCTTTGGAGCATAGTTGAAATGCAGTAGCCCAGATATGTGTTCGAAAAGTAAACTATAGCACGGCAAACCAGAAAACATTGACATAGCACGTTACAGCAGAACCAGATCAGTCTGAACTATGAGGGGGAAACCAGTCACCAAGACCCACAGAGGTAAATCAGATGATTGACTGATGGCGAGAACCGACAATTATCAAATCGCACTCGTCCACCGCGTGACCTCCTTAGCGAAGCCGTTCACGCGGCAGCCCGTAAACGTCCAATGTGCAGGCGACTGGTTCACATCCGGAGAAACCAGTATTCCAGCCACGCCCGCCAGAGTTATGCAGGCATCACCCTAGGTCTAGGAGTCGTTGAACTTATTTCTATCGAAACCACGGGCCTAGCACATGCTCCATAACACCATTATAGGAACCTAGCGTACCGAATCCACCAGCAGCACACCATTAACAACATCTACGGAGAAAATTCCCCCCTTCCAACAGCAAACACGTTGTATCAGAAGCAGCATATAAACTTGTTTTAAGCCAGCTGCAAACAACAAACTACAGAAGCCCTTTAAAACCACTTCAGCCGCCAGTTTGCCCTTTAGCCAAGAAATACTTCTAATGTATCTTGATTATTGTACACATTACCCAAGCCCCGGTCGAGGCACCCATTCCATGGCGTTTCGCTTCGACCAGCCACCCGCATCTCAGAGCTACATGTGGGAAGACAGGAATTAATACCAATTAAACCCAGCTTGTTTTTACAGCCGGGACTAATCTCTCGCTGCTTCGTTACTCATAGCCATGGGGAGATACAAGGCTTGACAAAGCTATCTGTTCGATCTTCAAAGAAGTAGCCTACCGTAACCCTTATATCTACGAGGACTGAGACTGCTCACGCAAGATAATGGGCGGCTGCGTCTTCGGACAAGTCACCTGAACCCGCTTTAGAAATATCTTTGGCTGTCATTACTTACAGCTGTCCCTATTCCAAGCCTCAGGCGGTGTATCTCAGGGACATTCCCATAACGATCTGAGCGCCAATTTCGAGGCCGGCACTTCACCGGATGTTGCAAGTCTTTGTGCCCATGTGAGGTTCGCAACGGGGTTAGGAGGGAGCAATATACGCGGATCTACTAAGGGAGAAATATGTGATGATTTCTGGCAGTTAATGATGATTCTCGGTGTGGACTTGGGACGGTCGGTCAACGTTGAATCATTCATTCTAACAAGCCTAGCAGCGCATGATACTCTCAAGACTATTATTTTAAACTAAATAACCTCAAAAGTTTCTCCTTCTATTCTAATACCTCGCTATCACTAAGCCCGTTTCTTGGACTTGCTCGCTCCCTTCTGCTGCAGCTTTGATACTGTTCGATATTCCCGTGTGTATCCCATCGACATTTGGAACCCCTGGGACTGGCAATTCTTTGGCTACTACTCTGTACACCGACGTTAGGCAGCTGCCACTCGCATAATTATCGCTTCGACCTCTTTGAGATCAACCTCATAAATGGCGGCGCAACCCTTCCCTGCGCGTCTTTACCTGGAAACTCAACCGACACATCTTCAAGTAGCAGATTGACATCATTTGTTGCCAAACATGGTTGGCTGTCAGAAGTATACCGATGACCAAATCAACTTTATCCTCGACCGCCACTTCGGGGGGATATCACATACCCAAATCAAGGACGAGTTCCTCCAGCGGTTCAACTTTCCCTCTTACAGTGTCAAGAGAGTTCAGTACGTAGTTGAACATTACGGTCGAAATCCGAAATACGGGTAAGTTATCTGCCCTCCCAAATTAACACAAGTCGACGCTATAATCTTAAGAGATAGACTTACGCGCTATGGTAGAAATCGCCTACTTAATAAGGTTCGCAACTCCAAGGCACCTTCAACAGTTAGTCCATCGCAGAGGGAGGACAAATTACCAAGCCTAGACGAGGAGAAACCAGCTGGGGGAACAGATAACCTGAGACGCGGACCAGCCGGGCCGGCCAGATCAGCCCAGCCTGTGCAAAGAAGCCCCCAGCCTAATACAATAGTCTGCCTATCATGCAATGGCACGGGGTTTGTAACCTTTATGCCCCCCTTCAGCTTGAACGAGCCAGAACATGATCAGACAAGTCGTCTAGTTCGCGATTTCCTCAACTTCCAACCGCCTAGAACAACTCAACCAACGGATCTCTACGGTGACATTGATCCCGCACTCATTTCTCATCAACCCACTGCTCTTGGCGCTGCATACACTACTGGGAATGCCAGCCCACCCGCCCTGCATCATGGGCTAGCTCCTCTGGGAAGCGGCGTCCAAGGCCTAGGGGACAACATTGACTGGGACGGCACGCCTTATCCTCCTAGCTTGACCGGGTACTATGAAGCGCCTTCTTTCGATACTGCAACCTCCTACGCCGGCGGCCCAACCATACCCGGCGATCCACCCGCTCTACTAAGCACCAGAATGCCCAACCTGCCTGAGCTTCCCGCCACGCCTTATATACAACAACCACCGCTCGCTCCCTTGAAGCGACGCCGCGATACCTCACCCGCGCCATCATACAGCCTAGCAGACGCCGTCGACGATACTTGCTTACCGACTTCCGCGCCAGGGCAACCATACGGATACCATACACCGGCGTCCGACTTCCACTACAGTGCGGCAGTCAGCAGTAATGACTTCCGCTACGGCACGGTCGGTAGCAGCGTTCCCGACCTTGAGATACCCACGCTGGCTCCAGAAACCCCTTCATCTTCGCGGCGACGAGCCGCAAAGCGACCCCGAGTCTCCGCTAGCAATGAGCGACCCCGGATCCCCGCTAACAAGCGACCGAGGATTCCCGCTTCGATACCCCCGTCGCCCTCCTCCGCGGAGGCTTCGGCGGCGGCGGCGGCGAGAACGCCTCGGTGGACCCCGGCATTCCCGCGAGCCACGCCCGTTGCAGAGGACGAGTGGACTGGCTCGAAAAGGGAGGACTTCGCGGGGACCGTCGAGTTACCATCGCTGCACCCACCAGCGGCAACGGGAACAGGCCGCCTGCGGCACTACGGCGACGACCAGATTCTGCACAGTATCGAGGACGACCCTGGGCAGGCGGCGCCTCCCACCCCGATATTCTACGAATCTAACAATCAGTCGCCGCTACGCCCTGCTCCCGCGAACGACGAGGCGGGTCACGACGCCGCTTCGGGAGAGGGCCTATGGCCCTTCGCCGGCTTGTCGGAACCCCCGAGTACGCCGTCTCGAGTGCTTGATGAATGGCGAGCTCAAGCGAGCCCTCGCGAGCACTGAATCACCCTCTCTTCTGTCGTCTCTTTTTAACCCTTTCGTCTCCCCTCATATGATATATTGGGCACTCGATCGTATATACTTGCATCATCTGGCGTCGGCGCAACTGCACCTGGTTCGGGGTATATATCCTTATATAATAGGGGCTAGGTAGGTTGTTTGGCGTTGGACAGCCAGATACGGCTGGTGGGGAGGCATAGCGTTTCGTTCTGGAATCTGGTACCTGCCTGGATGAATTGAGGAGCTACTCTCTCCTGACTGCGGCGGGATCTTCTTGGATGGTGTAGCCATGTCTATTATCACCAGTGCTGGCACTCGCTCAAGGTCAGGAGTTGTTTCAACACCCAAACATCATCTCGATAGGTAGGCTCCCAGGCCGCATATTAACAATAACATGTATTGCCAGTGGAAGAGGAGTTACGACCTTGCGGGGTCTTTCTGAAACTGGCGAGCATGATCCGTAATCATTGAATAAATTGACGAGTCACAATACGTTGATCGGATCAAGCGACTACTCGCTAGTATATCGTATTGAATCCGTGGCCTGTGTTCGTATGACGTTGGAAGTTATCATTACCTCCGTAATCTCCAGGGAGATTATTGCTCGTATGTCAAATCACTACCGCCGCCAATGGTGAAGAAAAGGCTGTGAAGTGGTTGATATAGAAACTTATGGGGAAACCGTTCGGGGGCTCGATAAGTGCTTTCCAGGACCCTAAGGTGTCCGGCCTCTTGGGCTTTAGAAGGATATCCCCAGTTAGCGCAGGCGAATTAGTATAGAGTTTTGGAGCATATGTCTTATCTTCCCCTAAGCATACGGCGAATAGTATGGGGACGCCTGCTTCTGTGTAGATTTCGCTTCCGCATATGATGGAAGGTCTTCTACGACGCTGATAGCTAAATATTATTACATCATGTCGAGCAAACTCCTTCATGGATGCCACAGCTATCCAAAACTCGCTGCAGAGGAGATGAGATGTGGTCCCATAACACAGCTTCAAACATCTGGTGAAGCCGAAACAGTGGGCTTTCTCGTGTATTCTAGTCTACTATTCCCTAGACCACCACCTCGGATTCCCTTCCCCTGATCCGCGAAGCTGGGTAGCGATCGCTGCATTTCCTATACCCGTGACAGCTATGTACCTATGCACAATAGCCAATAGATACATACGGTCGTAAAAGAAAAAGGGGGGATTTGGGTTGCCCCCCCGGGGGGGTCAGGGTGGGTCGTGGAGTGGAACCAAGGTCAAGACACAAAAACAAAAAACATACAACACCGGGGATTCGCTGGTCGTCACCGACCCAACTACTAGACCGGCCCTACGCGGTTTATCGAGGGGAGAGCGGACGGGATCCCGAGTTTTCCGCGTGGTATGGTCGTATGTGCTGGTGAAGGCGCTTATCGAGTTATATATGTCGACTACCAGGCGTGGGGACGATGCCACTCAGCCCGTAGGCAGAGCCGACCAACCCAACCCTCTTGCCTCCCGTCAAAGGGTAGCTTGCTTCCTGTCAAAGGGTAGAGATGCTTGACGACATATCTCTACGCACTTGGGACAGCGACATGCCCCATACCAAAATCATGCCGGTAGAGCCGGCCGTTCTATCTACCCTGTCCGGCCGGCGACGGCAGTGCTGGATACGCCGCAACATGTACCCACATCCGAGCGTAGTAACCCCTCATAGAATATAACAGGATGGGGAATAGCCCCGCCGCCGTGCAGACAGGGCGGAAGCGCCACGACTCTTGATGTCCCTCACTGCCTGCCACCGACAGGTTGACGATCTCGAACCGTATGTGCTCGCGCCCGGTCAGCCTGGATGTTCTGCTCAGACACGCCGTTCGTCGCCGTGCCGCGCAGTAGCCCAGAGCCTTGACGCCGGGCCGCTTCCGGTCTTGCCATAATCTAGTCGGTACTGTTGATGAACGTCACACACGGAGACGCGAGGCACGCCGAAGACGGTCGCGCTACTGCCCGCCACACAGCGGTCTTGTCACCGGCGGGCCTGGAAGCGGAAAGCCCGGCAGGGAGCGGCGGGGAGTGGGGGAGGAAGAACGGAGGGCATCGAGCTCGCGGTGTCGTATGAACGACGTGCTACAAAGACGATCAAGATATCCCCAGATAATGAATGAAAGGGAAAGAAATGGCTTTGACTAACGGATCAGAATTCCGCGCAGATTTTCGCATTACTATCCCAAAGCTCCCCTGATGGGCGTATTCAAATACTGATGGAGAACCGCCTGGGCAGATGTACTCTAAGATAATGTCGCGTAAGGAGACAGGCGTCAGATCATTTCGGTTGCAGCATAGGAGACATTGAAGCACCATAACCCAATGCCAAGAACTCAATTTTCCTCTCTCTCTCTCTCTCTCTCTCTCTCCTTAGCCGAGCTCCTTCGAGCGAGCGGCCCGTCGTGTTTGAAAATACTAAATATGACCAAAGATGTATCATAGCAACGCGTCGCTTGCTCCCCTCTCCCGCTGATGCCATCCATGAGCGCCGCATGTCCATCCGAAAGGGTATCTCAATGGAGGTGTTTAGAAACAAATATATAAGAACTTGTGGGGGGAGATAAAATAAGCGATCGAGTGTCCGAAGTCATATTCGCGTCATTTAGATTGGGATATAATAGTTTTAGATACTTATGTAGTATAGCAATCGCGAATGGGGGTGGGTATTAGGTCATTATCAATGACGGATCCGCTGGTACACTGATAGGGGCGCCCCTATACCTGGATGCTCGGGTTCTTCCGCGACTCGGCCTCCTCCGGGTGGAAGCCGAAAACGAGCCTGAACAGCTCGCGCAGGAAGAAGTATTGGCCGGACCTGTGTATCATCCAGTCCACGCTCTTAGCCACGTCAGTGGCGAGGACGCGCTTGCCGCGAGCCGGTAGCGACGATACTTGGCGGAATGAGGAGTCCGCCAGGACTAGGTTTTTATAGTTCTGGAGTAGTGTCGCGTGGGCCGGCAGTGAACCGAAGGAACCCGTCGGTAGCGATTTGACAAATGCCTGTAACGAGGTGGCGCCGTTGTGCCCCTCCCCGCCGTGGTCGCGCGAGAATCCTACGTTCATAGCGGCCTTGACGATCAGTGTCTTGATCCGGGCGATGTTTACGTCTTCGGTTGCTGCCGTCGTTGTTGCCGTGCTAGAAGTCCGCTGGCTGCTCTGCGAGTAACCCGACAGGTTTGATGCGCTGCTTGACCAATGACCACCTCGGTTGCTATCGGTCCCCAACACTAAAATATTTGGTACGTGGGGAGACTCGCTTTCGGGAGAAATTGGTGTATCCTCGAACTCGGTAACGGGCGTCTCCGGCACGGGTAGGTGCTTTCGAGGTTTCTCTCTCTCTGGGGGACGGCTCTTCTTGGAACGATTCGAAGCCCTGCTTGTTCTGCCCTCTGATACGGGCTCTCTGGTATGACTAAAGAAGCTCGCGTGGCTTGGTCGGGGTGTACCTCTGTCTGGGCGTATTTGGGTCCATCCTGCTCGGAATATGTCGCAAAGTTCCCAGCAGGCTTGCACTGCCGAGCCGAGGAGCTCCGCATCCGGAGCCCTCCCGTCTCTCTTATTTTGGCGGAGGCTAAATAACATCTCCGCCAGTGACCAGCAGGCGCGAAGGAGGGAATCTGTCTCTTCGGCAAGCTCCCCTCGCTGTTTCATTAGCCGATGGCACAGGGTGATATAGAAATCCAAAGTCCGTTCTCGGAATGCCTCCGGCAAGCTTCGGTTGTCTTGTGCGCTATACAAACTGGTTTGCTGTCAGAATTACGTGTACATTGAATTTTATCACATCGTGAACATACTGGTTGTTGAGCTCGAAGCTCACACGTAAAACCGAGTCCGCGGTCTCGTCCTTGCGCTGCCTCACATCGAACAGTGCCTGACAGAAATCCCGGCATAAATCTAGGTTCATGCGGACATTAAACGACTCATCGGCTTCGTCCTGGTAGTCGTAAAGCCGTTGGCATAATTTCCAACAGCATTTCCAGGCGTTTTCATGGCCGTCTGGAGTCCCTGAGGTACTGAATATCCTCTCGCGGTGGTGAGTACTGAGGCTGGCCAAAGTGTTGCAGAGCGTCCAGCATTCCTGTAAAGCTGTCCTCAAAGATCTGATTTCTATATCTTCTGGAACCTCCTCCGCCACGGGGGTAACATATTCTTCTTCGTCATATCCTTCTAGCTCGGGTTCAACGTCTGCCTCCGGTTCTCTCGATTCCGGTATCACTACACGAAATTCAGCTGAGATGTTGTTGTCACCGGCAGGACAGCCACTTACGCTCGAGGCTGCTGCCGCTACTGGATCGCAACCTGGCAGACTCATTCATAAGGGTTTGTAGTTCCTGAAGACTTTGGGCTCTTGGTGTTTGGCTGTCGAGACTAAATCGAGCAGGCTTGATGTCTGTCGCCAATGTCGGAGGGGTCCGTAAGCCGGCAGATTTGGCCTACCGATGTCAGCTTCAAGAACGAGTACTACTAGACGGTAAGGCTACCTTGGACGCGCCGGATTCGCTGGAAGCGGGAATGGCGGCCTCCTCGCGTTTTGGGGACGTCTTGGGCGGTGTCCTTGGAGTAGTCGTTTCCGATGTCTTAGAAGCTGAATCAGAGGTGGCCTAGAAGGAGTAAGCAAGGGGACATGGCATGGCTAGAATCAGCTCCGAGCTTACCCAATCTTGAAAACTCTCCGGCGCATGAATGACAGACACAGCTTCTTCACTTGCGTTTTGCCGTACCTGGGCGGCGATGTTCGTTCTGAGCATGAACAGCTACAGTCACAGTTACTATGCCATCACTCAAGGACAAAAGCACCGGATGCTACTAACTTGAGGTTGTGGTTCATGATCCGCGGCGGACGACTCCGACCGCACCTCCGGTGACATTTCATCCTCTATCTCCGTCACCTCAGTGCCGACAGACGTGACTGGGGACGGTCCAACGATATCGCTAGGACTCATGAGGAGGTTGTTAGTAGACGCGGGCCGGGCGACACTGGGGGGCCGAAGGGAGCTCGGCTCCGGGGAAGACCTGGGTCTTTTTAGCATCAGGAGCCACAGCCGTAGACGACGGGGTTACATACATGGGGCGAAACTGGGCGTGAGACACTGGTGACTCGGGCGAAGACATGATGTCTGTATGCGGCGAGAAGGGATATAGAAGACCACCTGTCGACGATCTCAGAGGAGCTTCTAGGGCCATGGCTAGACTAAGTAGATATCTGCGGACCGCGATCCAGGTCGGCGGTGTCGACACTTTAACTCGACGGTTGTTCGTCCTCTCGCGCCGATATTCCGCCTCCTCCTGCCAAAGCAAAGGCTTAGGCACCCCACAGCGCGCTTGAGAGCTGTGGGACAATGTGGTCTCTTGCTTGTCCTAGCTATGGCAGACCATATAGGACCGCGCCTAGCAGACGGCGAGATGGGCAGAGGCTTAAGTAAGTCGCAAGGTAGATTATAGCTAGGGTGGTATGAGCAGGGGATGCGATGCGAAAGCTGGGGAAACTTTGTAAAGCGATCAATCGTAGTCCGTGCCGTCTATCTAGGCAGACAATGTCTATGGGAATGATTATAGTGTCTTGCGCTGGTACAACACGAGCTAGGTCAGATTATATCTGTAGACGCCGAAGAGGTCTTGGGAGGCTTTTTTTATTCTCTGGGGTCAAGGCAATTTGGTCGAAGTCCTGCTCGGTACCGTGTGGCGGATTCAAGGCGACTAAGCAGCGCAGCGTGTTGGACCGCGATTGTTCAATCGGAGCGGGCGTATGATTGAGCAATGAGGGGTTAGAAGAGCTCCACCGCTCTAGAGCTACGATGCTAGAGCACAGCACTCCAACAGCCAGCGCGAGATTGACAGGAAGAAGCCGCTAACGTTAAGTCGAACAGACTGGGGAAGCTTATCCGCGAGCAAGCGACGAAGGTGGGAAAGCTGAGAGCTCCGTCGATGAATCAGGATGCTCACAGCGACCTAATGCGAGTGTGTGGCGGAATGGGGAATAGGAAAATCACAGGCGCCGAACAACAGGTCGACCAGCGAGATGTTTTGGTGCGAAATGCTTTTCCCCCAGTCAAGTTGAGAGGCTCCCGCCTCCCTATCTTCCTCTTGGTCCTGCGTCGACGTTTGGGCTCGCAGCTGAGAATACGGCTTAGTCTAGGTCCCCCCAATAGGTGTCTTCTGCGGTGGGATGCAATGCGGAGGTATATCGCTTCAGCCTGCAGCTGCGAGTCTTTTTCGCAAAAGCATCAATGTTGCGAAGTTGGGCCAGTAGAAAGCCGGGGAGCCGAGCGAAGGAAGATGAGTCCAGTCCCTTTGTAGGTGGGCTGCATGATATGGACAGGGTCGCCGGCGCTTAATAACTGTGGCTCGATTAAACTGACGAGTCACAATGGCCCAATTCCACACACCAGACCCCCCGGTCCAGGTCTCGGAGGAGTGAGAACGCCTGAGTTAGGCATGCATGGGGACGTGGGTCAATTAAGGATCAGTAGCGCCTTGTCGGCCAAGGTACCAGAATACCGGCCCAGGCTAGGGCAAAGTGCGAAACTAAACATCACGTTGATGATCCGACTCCAGATGCTTCCATAGCATGAGTGGACGATACCCAAGGTTTAGTAGTGCCGGCCAATGGCACCAGGACAAGATAGCGAGCAGCGCCAAATATCAAGTAATCAGTATGCGCGGGATTGTGGTCACACAACCAAATGCGACGGCCGAGCTCGTCCTTGCGGTTCGGGTGGTTTACCCGTAGGAAGTATATGTATGAGTGCACCAACGAGGATACCGAGCATTACTTCTGTCTTCACCGCATTTACGTAGATACACAGAACGACTGAGCCAATGGCAATTGATAATCTCCGATTGAACAAGACGCCCGGTAACCATGTGAAGCCATACTAACGGCAGATCCAGATCACGGAACCTAGGGAGAATCGCATAGCTTGGCATGGCAGATAGATGGTGGCGCTGCGTGCGGCAGTATAGAAAGTACGTACAAAACGGTCGCACAAAAAATCCCCTCCAGACAATCATCGTCAATGCGTCTGTTTCCGACAATCTGGTTCCGAGCCTTTTTATAGCACTAGCCACGCAACTAGACCTGTGGGTCACCAGAGGAGCAAACGCCCATTGGTAGCGGCATTAGGGACCTTCGGACGGCCTGCCTGTCAGAATAGGGCTGATCAACACGATGCGCGACGCTAGCAGATTTGCTGTTCGTGCTTTTCGGGGAATTTTGATTCAGAGTAGAGATGGAAAGGAAGGCGAGAGAAATCGAGTATAAAGATAAGCAGGGAGCCGAATTGCAAATCTGATAGTCATGAGCACATGAATTGCCGGCCACAACGGTAGCAGGGGCTCTGCATGCACCTTTACAAGCGGTGCTGGGGGCGGAAACCTCGGTTCATCGATGGTCCACTCTCCTTCCACCATATTAAAGTTCCAGTGATGCTGTTTAACTGAACCGTTTTCTGACCTACCTTCTTTATGGATGTCTTCTCCATCGAAATAGTTGCAGGCGTGGCATTTTGGGTATTGATGCTTCCGCATTACCTCACCAACAAGATCCGGGAAATGTTTCCCTTGCATCGTGGATTCCACTCGCGCAGTTGTCAGTCCAGTTGGTTGATGACGCTGCAGTTAGTGTATTCAAACGCTAACCGACATCTCAGCATGTGTGTCTTAGCAGTGGAGTCCTGGCTGATTGAGGGAGACCAGGGTCTCCTAGCATCTCAATCGACTGGTGAAAATGTCGAATCCGTCTAAGCTTTTCAAAGACCACTCAGTATCGTATGTGACTGGAACTTGCCCGAGTCAATTAACAGAGAATCCGCCAAGAGTTTTCAGCCTACCCTGGAACGGGTCTTTCCAGAAAAGACACAGAAAGCTGCACCCATGGAAGCCGAACCAGGAAAAGCCCTGCTCATCAGACATGCATAAGCGCCGTGGTACGTTGCTGGACAAGGGCGGATAATCTCTCAGCACCCTCCTTCACAGTAACCTCAGTATGCAGCCTACCGGAATGCTACCCTGATCCTCGATGATCCATGATCTAAAACGCAACTCCTAAAGCGTGGCATGCATGGGTCCTTTTAGATGTTAGCTTCAGGTTGATGACTCGTACTTTGTGGCGGCTGGAACACCTGATTTTGGTAGGCATTCCGCTCTGGAATGGCCGAGTAATGTTGGTAAGACGTTTGTCTCCTCGTGATTATGCCTAATATCATGGCAAGGGTGTTCGACTGCGCCATGCCTGTCTGTATTCTACATAGGCAGGCAGCCCGTGATAGTGCCCCACCAGTTCCCTACAATAACGCGCTCCTATTCAGATAACTCAGTGGCCTAGGTAACGCGGTAAGCGATGACAACACATCGCTGCCCAGACAATTGTTAGTTCTCTCATCTGCGATGTAATTTCGGTTCCTACGAGATGGGCCTTTAATGCCGAATCCGTGGCACCGGCCCGCCCATGGTTTAACGGGTTAAGCATTTGCTCCGGTTCCTCTACTGATAGAGCATGTCAAAAGCATGTCAATGGGAATCACTACGTAGTACGGCACGCAGTCAAGATGCGAGGAGGAAAAAGCACGGCCCACCAATTTTGTAGGAATTCTGCAATTTCGTCTTCAGATATCTGCTATGCCCCATCACTATTGGATGACATGGCTACGGGAATCCTCACTTCATTCCGAAAGATTTGTTCCTCGCCTGAAACTTGAAGGGGCTACCGCCTGATGAAATCACCTACCGAGTCCATGGCTCGACCCTGTCAAATGCGGAAGCGCAGACGTTGCTCACATTACACCGCAAGGAGGCGGTTATGTTGGTTCTTCTAACCGCTTAAGAATTAGTCGCCCTAGGACCCCAAACCTCCTTGCATCTCGGCCATATGAAGCTCTAGAGCTGTAGCCTCGGCTGGCTTATTCTAGCAACCACCATGCGCCATGCGAAGGATGCTGCAATGGATATAACTACCTTGCCAGCCTCCAAGGCAGACAGTTCCTGCACGATATCTCGAGGGTATCCGGTGCTCTAACAAACCCCCGGTTGTTGTATGCTTGAAGGACGCGTAGCAGTTTATGGTAACCTCTTAGTCTCCGAACGCCGATCGGCAACCAATCGCTTTTTCTAACCCGCCGAACCCAACGCCATGGAATGCAATGTGCTGCCCACATCCTCTTAAGCGCCACACCCGAAAACAGCCGCGTAGGCGCTGCTTCCACTTCACTTCTGGCCCAACTGAATCTTCTTCTCGTTACGTCCATCGGGTGTGTACCTTTGACTCTCTGTCAGTATAACTGCCCGCCTTGAACATTTCGCAAATAGAAAGGAGGCGGTGTAGGACTCGATAACGGGGCGGGGTAGGCTTACTTCAGAAGCTTTTCGATTAGGTCAACGTGGGTCATGACCATGCGGCGACAGCAATATCGTCGGAGACCGAGTTGGTCCATGGCATCACTATCAACTGTCAGAAATCGCAGTCGAACAGATGATCAGCAGGTAACGAACCCATCAGGAACACCACTGTCAATAAGTTGGAGGTATCGCTCCCAAAGATCCCCCGTCACCTGTTCCAACCACGTTAGCAACCCTCACCATTTTAGGATCCTGAGTGGCTAGACGGATTGCACCTTTCCGCAGGAGAAGCATCTTATAGGGATGATCATCTTGTAGCGCTTGTAATCAGTACTCCTTCTGCCTTTCCCCTCGTAATGCAACAGCTTGGTCGGTGGCGGCGTAAGATGTTTGATATGCGACGGGTGTGATGACAAAAGACTTGGTGAGAAGAATCGCAGATTGAATGAAATTGGCCGCCTCTTTGAATGTTTTTGGTGGGTCTAGTGGATAATCGTGCTCATTGGCTTATCGGAGCTACCCCGACTCCACACCGATCCATTCAAATTTCTTATCAGTGCGCCTTATCGCTACTATGCCTCAAAAAACTTCCCATCGGACTTCCCATTGGACTTGGACTGAGGATAACTTGAAGGGTTCCCGAATCCCGACAACGACAAAACGACAACGCCGAGGGGTCAACTTGATTTTTGAATTTCATAAAAATGGCTCCCATGACAGACTCGGAGGTGAGACACCATGCTAATAATACAATATTCACGACTACAGCGTGCTAACACGCTATATCTCTTCTGTTTCAGGACCTCAAAGCCAGCAAACGAAAGAGGGATGCTGAGGAGCACAGCAGGAGGAAACGCGCGAAACGAGACCGATTGTCATCACAACAAGCCATAGTTAATGGACAATCTGAGATGAACAATCAGGCTGCTTCAGCCAATGGTTCCCATGCGCCGCCTCCAGAACACAGTATGACAGAGAAAGCGACCCCCCCGAAGAAGGAGAAGAAACGGAGGTCGAAAGCGATTGCAAACATCGCCAAGAGTCAGTTTCCAACATGGAAGGTTTCCCAGCCTATGGGAGGAAGGATGCTCGACATAGACCCCATCCTGACCGCCGACGAGAAACATATGATACTTGCGTATAACACCTCCCTCCAAGTATATTCCTGCGCCGATTCGCTTCTGCTTCGAAACATCCGGTTACCAATCTTATCCGGAGCCGACACACCGGAACACATCATCTCGACCTGTCTCTCTCCGTCAGACCCAGATTTTGTCTGGGTAGCCTCGTCTCAGGGTCGCATTTGGCTAGTCAACTGGTCAACCGGTGAGGGGTCGAGCTCCAACATGAAAGTAAAATGCGACATGCTCAGCGGCATGGCAGTGGAGTCTATCAAGATTAATGGGAAAACTCGAGATGTGCCGTTTATCTGCGTCGGCAAGGGAAACAGCTGGAGCATCGTAGCCTGTGACGTGCAGGGCATACAATTGAACTCATCCAAGGCTCTGCTATCGCAGAAGACTGTCATCCACAACATCCGGTCCGTACGGAGGGGCCATGCGTTAATAGCATCGGCAGAGCGCAATGTCCTGCTGGGATCGCTAAGATCTCAAGATGCTACTTCTTTCAGCCATATCGAATACGAGTTTTTCTCCTTCGACTGCAGCGACGAGATTACATGTTTGGACGTCCGCGCTGCAGAACGCATTCATCTCAACCGAGCCTCGCAGCGGAGAGAAGGAAACGAGGCTGTCCTTGACGTTGTGGTGGGTTGTGCACGCGGGGCTGTGTTCTCCTACAACGACCTCTTACCGCAGCTACGCGTCTTACAAAACTCGAAAACCCGCGATTTCTCACTTCAGCCTCGGAAATATCATTGGCATCGGAAAGCTGTTCGCGCCGTGAAGTGGTCACGCGATGGTAAGCATTGAGCTTCATTGCGAATATGGAACCTAGCTGACTAACCAGGTAACTACATCATATCGGGAGGTTCCGAGGCGACTCTGGTATTATGGCAGCTGGACACCGCGAAGCTGGACTTCCTGCCACACCTCTCTGCATCGATTGAAAATATCGTCGTCTCGGCTCGCGGGTCGGCCTATGCTCTACACCTAGATGACAACTCGGCCATGATTCTATCTACTGCCGAGATGAAGCCCACGACATATGTGGCTGGTGTTCAGACCCTCATTACACCTCAACCGTTTTCCAAGGACGAGTTGGTTCGACGGGTTGGACAGCAGTACACGAGCCGATTGTTCAAGACGCCTGCAGCTATAAACCCTTTCGATACGACGCGAATCTCGTTCTGTGTCGGCAATGGGCAACAGATCAGCTATTCCGGATGTGGTCCTTCGACACCCCTAATACAGACTCTAGATCTCAATACCCTCCAGAGCATCTCGAAACAAGCTCTGACAAGGACAAACCCAACAGACGTCAATATGACGGCCAAGGGTCGCCCGGTAACAGAACCTCGTATTACCAAGATGGCTTATTCGCGGGACGGCAGCTGGCTTGCCACGATTGACGAATGGCAGCCCCCCCTCCGAGACGTAGAGCCGCTCGAGGGTGCCGCATCCGAAAGGCGCGAAGTCTATCTCAAGTTCTGGGCCGTCTCGGCGGAAGACCATTCCCTCGAACTGGTCTCCCGTGTGAACGCCCCGCATTACGCTGGGCGAAGCGAGCCTGTTTTCGATTTAGCCGCAGACCCTAGCTCGCACCGGTTCGCGACGATTGGCAAGGACGGTGTTGTTCGCTTGTGGAAGCCGGCGCTTCGGAAGCGGGATGGTGTTCTGGTTAAGGGTCGGTCGGGGCGACCGTTGCAAACCTGGTCCTGCTCCCAGACCATCCCTCTCCGAGAGAAAAGCATTCCAGACGGGCCGGACGCCATAGCGGTTAGATCGCACTTGCAGGAATCGGGCGCCGTGCACTTCTCCGAAGACGGTTCTACTCTAGTCTGTGCCTTCGGTAACGGCCAGGAATCCGTGGTCTACATAATCGACACCGAATCCGGCAAGATTCGAACGTCTCTGAATGGGCTATGCCAAGGTGATATCCAAGGCATCGGACTACTCTCATCAAGCCTGATCGTAATCTCGGACGACCTCGTCGTGTACGACATAGTCCGCGACGAACTAGTCTACGGCATCCAACTCAGGGGCGACGAGCAGTCGACCGGCCCATCGATCCTGACCCACCTGGCCCTCGACCACCAGACCTCGAGCTTCGCCGTGGCCATCTCGCGGAGGAAGCTGGAATCCCTGTCCGTCCGGTCGGAGTTCGCCGTCTTCAGGCCGCGCCAGAGCGAGCCCGAGATGGTCCGCGAGTTCCCGCACCCCATCACAGCCGTCGTCCCCTCGGGGCAGGGCTCGAGCGGCTTCCTCGTCCTCGACGCCGCCGCCCAGCTCTGGTCCGTGTGTCGCGGCACCGAGACGCGGTCCGCCTTCGCGCAGCCGCTCGCCGACATGCACCTCGACGATGTGGACGTGGAAGAGAGAAGGGGGGAAGCTGCCGAGCCAGAGGAGGACGGCAAGCCCGTAGCGGCGCTCATCGAAGCGGACGAGGAGGCGGCCAGCGAGGACGAGATGATGGATACCGACGACGTGCCCGCGCCCGAAGACGTCGGGGCCCGCGGCGGCGACGACGATGGCATCTATCCTGCTGTCGTCCCGCCGCAGAAGCTCGCGGAGCTATTCGATGCTGCACCCGCGTTCGCCATGCCGCCCATCGAGGATATGTTCTACCAGGTCACCAGGCTGTTCTCCGCGAATCCGACCGCGGCTGCTGGGTAGAATGTTCAATTTAAATACAGTCGTGTTGTCTCGAGCGATGATGAATATAAGCTTTACCCCGCCCCATGGCTATCCCGCTGTCTATGATGTGATTTTCGATGATGTCCATACCCTATCCGCGCTCTAGCTCCTGCGTAGCCCTATTTTGAAGAGGGGCCTCGTCCTAGGCATAAGTATTATGCTACCTAGCTGGAAACGATAAGGAGACGACCATTGCGTTGCCGTTATACCTATAGTCTCCCCCAACCGTGAAGCTTGGGGTAGATGGGAGGAGTCCGATCACGAACCGAGATCTCAGATGCGTGCTTTAAGTGTTAGGCAAAGCCTCGGGGACCGCCTCCATCGCCGTGCCCAACGCTCGAGGGCCTGCGCCATGTATACATATATAGGCTGCCGCCGCTGCGGCTACGGGGGTCAAGGGAATCCGACAACAAGTGGACTCTCGGAGCCCCCGAGACTGCACCGAATAGGTGGAACAGGGGACCTTCTGCTGTAATGAAGAGTAAGTAGCGAGATGGTCTGCGGTATTTTTAAGGGGGCACCTGCTATTTATGAGGTATGGGCAGAGGGGACGGGTATCAATTCCAGATAAAACAACTCGAATTTCCAAAGTAATGAATGAAGAGGGGTGGAGGTCGTCGTCGTCGTCGTCGCGGGATGGCGCGACGGGTGAGCTAGTTATCTATCTACCGTGGGGGTCATCGCAAGCTAAGCGGGCGGCCAAATGGGTCGATCTGGTTCCCCTACCAGGATTAATGTCGGGCGAAAACCCCGTCCTTTTTTATTTCTCTCTCTCTTTCTTAGTTCAGCCATCTCGGACTTCTGATCAGACTTACTTACGTCTATGGCATTTACGACGACACATCAGGGCACGTCTCTGAGGTCGGTCCGTTGGAATTGCCCCCAGTGTAGCTTAAGAAGAAAACGGACTACATGGTGACGGAGCCTTCCAACTGACGGGTACTTCCCGACTGAGTTGTGCGTCTGTTACATACAAGCACCTGGTAACCTCTTAGCCCCTGGAGAGGAGCATCCGGTGGACATTGGGCGGAGACCAGAGCAAGAAAGACGGCTGATGTGCCTCCAGCTGTTTGTTCAGCACTGTCATTGGGCAAAAGTACTTAGTAGAAACGGTAACCGAGTACCACGTGAAATCCAATATGAAAAAAACGGGGAGCGCCCAGGTGTCAGGGTCGTGTAAAAGAACGCCCACGTATCGTAGCATTGCTTCGCATTCAGCGGATATAAAGCACCCTAATCAAACAAAACACATATTCATCAACCGTCGAGCGATAACTGTGCCATCAGAATTAGTCCGACTCCGTCAGAATAATCGAATTCTTCGTGTTCCACTGTCTCAGAATCCACTCCCGCCCCGTAAGAGGTATTCCTCACTTTTGCCTCCTATCACTGAAATCATCCTTCGTAGTACTCCATAACGAATTATAGCGTACTCTCTCGTCTTCCTCCCCAAAACGGTAGGTCCTACTGCCCTCGCCTCCGCAAACCTCGATGACAGCTCACAAGATACTCGAGCTGTGGCCCAGGAGCCACAGAGGCATTCAGAAATCCCTGCCAGTCGTCGAAGGGACCACACATTGGCGGCTGGTCCCTGAGGCTCGGTACGGCAAGGAGTCCGTCTATTTGTCCTTGCGCGAACCGGCGGAGGCCTGGGTCTCGCCGTAGCGCTCGCAGAGTTCGTTGTACTCGCGGGTGAGCCCCTCGGCCTGCTTCTTGAGGGTCTCGATCTCGCGGTCCTTCAACTCGAGCTTGCGCTTGTAGCCGGCGATCTCGCCGCTCTTGCCGGCCTGGGCCAGCTTCTCGCTCTCCTTCGTGTCCTTCTCGGTGCCCTCGTACTTCTTGAGCTTCTGCTCGAGGCGCAGCGTCTCCAGGATCATGATGTACGTCCGGTTCAGGATCAGCGACAGGAACAGCGTGAACCCGCAGAGGTACATGTTTCGCTGGCTGTAGAACTTGCGGGCCTGCACCTCGAGGCGCTCGTGGCCCATGACGGCCCTGTACAGCGGAAACAGTGGTCAGCTAGGGAACCCCGCACGTGCGAGTATCGGGACTACAATGAACGAGTTGTTTATGTGGGGTTACGGGAATAACGTACGCCGATCCCTTGGAAGAGTCTGTAGCGGCAGCGAGTTCGACTTGTACGCGGTAGACTCGGTTAACGCTGTCGAGGAAGAGGATCAGGATAAAGATGAAAGTAATCTTTAAGCCGTATTGCAATTTTGCTATTATAGGATTCTCCGAGATGAAGCTGATGTTCCCAGTTAGCTGATATTAGCCTATTTGTCCAACGGGGAAGGTCTCGCCGGTGACATACGTGAAGATTCTGCGGCGGAGGCTGAAGGGCAGTGGGATGACGAGCAGCATGAAAAGCGCCATCTCTGCTACGAGGAGCAGGAAAACCTGATTGTCCAGCATTAGCCAGTCCATCATGGCAGTTACCAGCCCTGCAGATGGCGCGGATGTGGACATACGAGAGTGTAGTAGAGGGTCATCTTGGTGATGGCGGCGGTGGTGGTTCAATAACAGGTTCGTGTCTAGTGTCGGCAAGTCGCAGGTAGAATGCTGGTTATTTTGTCTCGGATCTCTTTCTTGTACAAAGGGAGAGAGGGAATAAGTGAGGAATTGTCAATTTTCTTTCAGAGTGTTGAAAGGTCAAAGGTGGCCAGTTGCCTCAAATACGTGGTCGTAACGAAATGTCGTGTGCTGGACTTTATTAGCTACGTATGTCGTAAGGTATGTATATATGTAGGTATGTAGGTATGTAGGTATGTAGGGTGGGCTGGCTGGGGGTAGGCAGGCGATTTGCAAGCTCGCTTCTGGGCTGCCAATAGAACCAACAACGTCATCGTTGTGGCTGAACGAGCCAAGCAGCCCAAGCAACCCAAGGCATTTTTGTGCTCTACACACTGAATGAGTACAATGTTAGTGGCATACGCTAGCAAATTGTGGCTAGTATCCACCTAGGTGGGTATATTTCACATGACACAATATTCGATCTTCTACACTACGTCACGAAAGGACACCTAGCTAGATATTAGTATTATTCTTAGTACATCCTTGGGATATCTGGTTGGAATTGCGTAAACATTAGTTTTACATACAACTCCATTCTATCACAATTTTAGACCATCATGACTGCTGACTAGCAGCCTGACCTGATTGGCAGTCTCTAAGTCTCCGGCACCCCGCAAGGCTACCTATTTAGCTAGGGATTCCACGCGTATGAGTTGCAGTCCCTTGAGCAAATGTGGTCTTTACAATCGGAGCTTGACAGCAAAGGATGCTGCACCAGGCTATCTATCCTTCAGCCTCGTAGCTGTGGGACTTGTGCTTCGGTTGGAACTTGAAATCGGGGTGCGCAGGGCCCAGGAACATCTCGCTGCGTTCTGTTAGAATACGGGCCCGTTATCCATGCCCAAGAAGAAACTTACCTAATCTTAATCCAGTCCCTGTAGTTTTCGCTGGCCATTAGGGTTTCTAGGTCGTTCCGTCCTCTGTATTTCGGGGGCCGATCATTGAGACTGGGAGGAAGATGCTCCAGAAGACCGATAGGAACATAGCGGTGGGTGAAACTCAGCCACTCCAGGAGGAACCGCCTCGTGAAGCCGACTCCCAGCTCGTCGGAGCCCCAAGCCTCCAGGCCGTAGCGGACAAACTTTTCAATGTAGCCCAAGCGTTCCGATGCGGACTTGTCGAGGTACTGCCCCTTCTCAATTTCCTCGAAGATCCACGGTTTGACCATAGCTCCTCTGGCGATCATCACCGTGTCGACCTTGGCGTTGTCGATATGATCGAAATAGTCGACGTGGGAGTAGCAGTCACCGTTGCCGATGAAGTACATCTTACTGTCCGCACTGTTGGTTTGTGTGCTCTCGTCAGGCTGTTGGTTGGTATCCGTGAGGGCAGCTTTCTTGTCGTTGTATGACTTGATCAGAGCAGCGCATTCGGCGATGTAGCTCCAGTCCGCCCTCTTCGTATACCGCTGCTGTCTGCTACGTCCATGAAGAGTGATGGCCGCGCAACCCGGCGCGCCAAGCCTGTCACGGAAGTCCGGACTGCCGAAAGCGAGCCTTTCTATAAGCTTGGTTGCCGTAGGCCGACCATCCCTGACTCCCATCCGTAGCTTGGCCGTAACGGGCACCTCTCCCGAAACTGCGTTCATTCCGCGTATCATCTTCTCAAGCTTTGGAGGCGCATCAAGTAGAGCAGAACCCCCTCCTTGCTGGAAGACCAGATCGATGGGACAGCCGCAGTTCAGGTCGACCAGGCGGATATGAGGGAGAGACATAGTCAGCGCCTCGGTCGCTTTCATTGCTACCCAAGGCTGGTTGGCAGATATCTGTGCACCGAACTTAAGGTCTCTGCTGTTGTCATATCCCTTGACCACCGGATATTTCCCTGGCGTGAAGCGGGGAGGAACGGTTTCCGCCTCGTGGGCCTTTAATAGAGCCCACTCGCTTTTCTGCCCTTGTACTAAGGGCATTCCCATTGCCATCTCGCTGTATGTCGCCTGGGCTCCGAGCTCGGCACAGAGTCTCCGGAACGGGAGATTGCCTTGCGTAGTGAGAGGTGCAAGGACCGGAGTTTCAGGACCAAAATAGATCTTCCTCTTCTCGGACGGCTTTAAGGGGGGATCCGTGAACTGCGCTCTGAGTTCTGCCAGCTCAGCGGCATCGTTCTCGGCGTTCTCGAGATCCTTTTTCTTGTTATAAAGCTTTCTCGACAATTCCGTGTCCTTTTCTTGCCATTTGATGTACTCTTCTGATTTCTCGAGCTTGATTTTCTTCCTGGCCAGATCCCACTTGAAATCAGATGAGACGATGTTGACAACCCCCGGCCTCTTGTCGGGGTCTTCATCGGCTTCCGAGGATGCAATGTCGGTGTTTTGAAGCAGTACCAACTCTTTACGCCCATCCTCATGCTCGACCTCCTTAGAATGACTCTTGGCGAAACGGCATTTCCATCCGGAAGCACATTTGCCATACTTCTCATACACCGGGCATTTGCCGTCAAAGGTTTCTAAGTCATCCTGTCGACCCTCCTTCAGATACTTGCGGAGGTCGTGGCACATGTTGCACCTCTCCCCGAATTTGCACTCCCTTGGGGAGAATTCGTTGGTGTGGGTCCGAGTGGTACATAGACGTAAAGCATCATCATGCTGGCCGTAGGAGCGGTTTTGGTTCTGCCCCGATTGCTTCTTCTGGTTTCTCCCCTTTTTACCCTCGCCCCTCAGATCTGGTTTGCCGCCGACAGCATCATTTCTGGCGATGGAAGCTTCAGCTGCGTCATCATCCACGACATCTTGGGTAACTGATGCGCTGATAATATATCTAGAGGATGCGGTTAATAGCGTCATAGGAATTATCCTTCTCCTAGATCTGCTCACTCAGGTTTGATAGGTGCAACGCCTTTCTTTCTCTCTGTTGGCCGGGACTGAGACCCATCACGGGAGTTCTCATTGGGGTCAAGCTTCAATCTCTTAGACGCAGGCCCATCAGATCCTTCGTCGCTTTCCCTTTTGGCGAAGGCTGCACCATTGGATTCTTGGACCTGAGAATTTTCTAAGTCGACCGTCATTTTCGTGACGGGACCTCTTGGCGAACGGTACTATGTATTGGATATACTGCAAGACCCGGGGGCGAGGTTAAAGTTATCAAACTTATTTTTCACGGCGACAATGACAGTGCAACGGAGAAGAGATGCCTAGGCAGCATTGTAGACACACTGTGCAAGTCACCCAATCCAGAAACAGCATAAAAAAAGCTTGCCCCACATCGAATGGGCTGCCGAGATAGGTAAGTATTGAGAGTACAACTCCAAGTACATACAAAAGTGCATAAGCCTAGCACCGGTGCATACAGATAATGTAGACCATTTTCAAAGTCAAGCGTACATAGGGTGTCATATAGATTTATCTGCTCATCTCAGACCGTTCCCATTGTTCCTATATATGACCGGGAAAATTTACTTGAGACGCTTTTGAAAAAGATGTGACGGTTCGACATCATAGGCGCCAAGCACTACGTCAAGTGATGTGTCAGTCAGGCGCGTCAAGCCAAGAGCAGCCGCCCATGAAAAGGCAGGGTAGGAATCCTCCACGCTGTCCACCATTTCTAGAACTTCGACTAGAAACAGAGAAGCGGTATATCAACTGGTCTACACCATAAAGGACGATTATGCCCCAGTGCTGCAACGGCTACATCGCAACACAGTCGGTCTATTATTATACGACTGCGGCCCTCCGTCGGTTTTCGAGGGGTCATTTTTCTGCTCTCGTAAAGCCAAAGGTTCTAAAGACACCTCTATAAAAGTGTCATCGGACTTATTACTACTATGCGAGTGGGTAGATGTCTACGATCAACCACTTACACAATACCACAGCATGCACTTAACACACTTTCACCGATTGACAGGTAGATATAGATAAGAGGGGACAACATGATCGTATGGTTCGCCGATCAAACGGATTTACGGTTTTACGAACGCCTACGCATCAATCTAACCCGCTCTCTTTCGTCCTAACTAGGGTCCATAATTATAGCATGGATGATGCGGAGAGCTGCCAGCTCTAGTCTAGGAGCTCAAAAGAAGCTCGGAATCGCCAGTGAAGGTAAAGAGCTTCCCCACAAACGCAGGGGCGCATCGGATATCCATCCATATAACATATAATACATATAATGAATGCATAGGGGCGATATGTAGGCAAGGTAAGGAAGAAGGATGCATAAGGTATGTACGTAACTTATTCTCAAGCTAAAGAACTGCGTACAAGGTAGCTGACGCACAGTTTTCCCGCCAACCTTTCAAAAGTTACAACAACCCCTTTTCAATGCTTCTCTTTCCCACCCACCCTGCGGCCCTCTGCAACTTAGTACAACCTCTTCGCCTAGACCGGCTATAGTCTAGAGTGCTGACCTGAAACAAACTCAGGCGTCTTAGCACAACAATCTAAATAAACCTGGATTCCGACGGACTTCAGCTTTCCGTCTGGCGTGCAAAATAATCTGAAAAAGGTGGCATTTCGATTGGCAGTCTGAATTGTTATCAGACCACAAGAAAGCCAACCGGGCTGGACTAAGCTGAACCGAGCCGAGCTGAGCTGAGCTGAGCTGAGCCGAGAAAGAAAGAAAGGGAGGGCAATGTCATCACGATCCATCCGGTAACACCAAACACCACCAACAGCAATAACATGGCCGACAACCCCCGCTCGCTGTCCTCAACCTCCACCTCCAAGCCGTCCACCACCCGCACCGTCCGCTCCCAGAAGATCGCCTCGGCCTCCCCGACCGTCGACCAGAGGTACCACGAGCGCGACGAGGCCTTCGAGCGGACACCGCCGTCGACGAGCCGGAGCCACACGCCGGGCCACCTCTCGTCCAAGAGCCACGGCGGCGCGGCCGACCGCAGGCCGCAGACCTCCGACGCCGTATCCCTACGCCAGCGCTCCCAGTCCGTCGCCGCCAACAAAGCGGCGTCCTTCGCACCCCCCCCGCCTCCGCAGCAGCCCACCCCCCTACCGCCGTTATACACCCTCCGTCCCCATGTCGACGCCACGAAAACCCCGGGCCCGCAGGCCAGGCCCTCGTCCTCGTCCATCGGCAGCAACTACAGTAATTATAGCAACAATAGGGGGGACCCGGAGTCGCGGCGGCCGGTAGCCATGCGCTCGACCTCGGCCATCGTCAGCAAAGCGAACAGCACATCCTTGACGTCGACGTCCACGGCGGCGGCAGGAGGTAGCAGCACGACGACGACGACGACGACAACGACGACAACGACAAAGATACCGCCGCGCAAGCCGGCGGCGCCCGCGCGGCCGCGGGGGCCGTACGTGCCGTTCCCGGAGCTGCAGGACCCGCGGACGGCTCCGGACGTGCCGGCGGCGCCGTCGTCGGGGATGTACTGGTCGCGGGCGCCGACGTCGGGGGTGGCGCACACGCCGCTGCGGGCGCACACGACGACGCTCGTGGGCAGCAGCGTGTTCGTGTTCGGCGGCTGCGACTCTCGCGCCTGCTTCAACGAGCTCTACGTGCTCGACGCCGACTCGTGGCACTGGAGCGCGCCGCGCGTCTTCGGCGACGTCCCCGTGCCCCTGCGCGCCATGACCTGCACCGCCATCAGCAACAAGCGCCTCGTCGTCTTCGGCGGCGGCGACGGCCCCGCCTACTACAACGATGTTTACGTCCTCGATACCGTCAACTTCCGCTGGCACCGCCCGCGCATCGTCACCTCCACTTCCTTCTCCGGATCCGGGGGGGGCGGCGGAGGAGGAGGAGGAACAGGCGGGGGCGGGGGAGCGTCGGTTCCTAGCCCGCGCCGCGCGCACACCGCCTGCTTCTATAGGAACGGCATCTACGTGTTCGGTGGGGGCGACGGCGTGCGCGCCCTGAACGACATCTGGCGGCTCGACGTCAGCGACCCGCACAAGATGAGCTGGAAGCTGATATCCGGGCCCTCCCCGCCATTATCATCATCCTCGTCCGGGTCCGGTTCCGGGTCCCCAAGCGACGGCAGGGTGCCCAAGGCGCGGGGGTACCACACGGCGAACATGGTGGGCAGCAAGCTGATAATCTACGGCGGGTCGGACGGCGGCGAGTGCTTCGGGGACGTGTGGGTGTACGACGTGGAGGCGCGGCTGTGGCGGTCGGTGCAGACGCCGTCGGCGGGCGGCGGCCCCTCGTACCGGCGGCTCTCGCACACGTCGACGCTCGTGGGCTCGTACCTGTTCGTCGTGGGCGGGCACGACGGCAGCGAGTACTCCAACGACGTCCTACTGCTGAACCTCGTCACCATGACCTGGGACCGCCGCCGCGTCTACGGCCTGCCGCCCGCCGGCCGCGGCTACCACGGCGCCGTCCTCCACGACAGCCGCCTCGTCGTCGTCGGCGGCTTCGACGGCAGCGAGGTCTTCGGCGACGTCTGGACCCTCGAGCTCGCCGTCCACGCCTACTACTCCCAGATCAGCCACTTCACCATCGAGGTGTAGGTAGATCGGGTATCCCTGTCGTCGCCCGTCCGGCCCTCTGTCCGGGCCCGGCTGTATATATCCCGCCAGCCCCTTTAATTCTTCTTTGCTGGTTCCCCCCTTATATTTCTTTCTCGGTTCGTATTCGTTTACATATAGAGGCATCTGTTTGTTTGCGCCGTGTAGAGACTGGTCCGGGTGGTGGCTGGCTTCTTTTTTATGCCTATGTAACTA
Source organism: Monosporascus sp. mg162 (assembly GCA_004155945.1). Lineage (NCBI taxonomy): Eukaryota > Fungi > Ascomycota > Sordariomycetes > Xylariales > Monosporascus > Monosporascus sp. mg162. Next base: position 35,557 of record QJNY01000463.1, on the reverse strand, counting down.
CTGCCGGCGCTGAGGGTTTTCTTTTCTTCCTGGTTCATTGGGCTAGAAAAAGCGTGTCATGTGTGTACGTGTACACGAATGAATGACCCGGGTACTTGGGCGGGTATTGTTCTATTAGGTGTCAATGATACTACTGCTGCTCAGACTCCTGTTGTTTGGATATGTGCACGTCTTTTTCTTTCTTAACATCTATTCTAGGGACTTCTATCGTAGGCCAAGTCAGGCCCATTCCGATCCGAGTGCCTGGGAGTCATGAAGCCACCCCTTTTCTTCTCTAGTCGTTCCGCCAGTCGTGAATTTTATACACAGAAGACAGGGAAAGAGGATGGAAATGTATAACGCCCCCAAAACCGAAACGCCGGGACATGATGTAGTCGAATAAGCAATGCGGCCTCCCGCCCCCTGCTCTCCTCCGGTTCTCTCACCCACCAATGCGATTCTTGCTACGCCCGAGTCCATAACCCGGACCGGCGTTTGGTCAGGAACTCACGACTGCTTCGCCTTGTCCTCCTCCTTCGCGGCGGTGCTGGTGGGCTTGCGGGCGGCGAGCCTGCGCTCCTCGGCGGCGACCATGTCCTTCCACAGGTCCTGGCCCTCGTACTCCTCCTTGTGGATCTTCTTCTCGATGAGGTGCTTGTGCTCGGGGTCGTTGGGGTCGAGGACCATGACGGTCTCCCAGCGGCCGGTGCCGCTCTTGGCGTCGGCCGTCTCGAAGGCGGCGGTGGCGACAAGCACGGCGAGCGTGAGGCCCTGGGCGTACACGCGGGCCTGCACGAGCTTCTGGGAGGTGGTCAGGAAGCGGTTGCGCCCGACGATCCAGAGCGCGAGCCCCATGGACGCCAGCCACGAGCCGAAGACGATGCTGTAGCGGTTCGTCCGGCCCCAGTCCCGCAGCTTCTGGAACTCGGTCTTCTGCGCCTCGAGCGCCTCGCGCGCCTGCTGCGCCTCGTCCTTGTAGAAGTTCATGGGGTTGTTGGCCAGGTGGAACGCGTTCGAGTACCGCTCCGCGTTGACGATGGCCCCGAACGTGCCCGCCGACGTCACCAGGAACGACCGGAACGGCAGCGTCAGCGACCGGAACGCCGGGTACCGCCTCTGCGCCGCCACGACGCCCAGCAGCCCGATGCCCAAGCCCAGGCTGCCGCCGAGGAATCCGCCGCGCAGCACCGCGTTGTAGTGCGCTCGCTCCTCTTCTTTCGAGACGACCTTCATGGTTGCGGCTGTTGTTGTCTCTCTGGTCCCAGGGATATGTATATGTGTTTGGGTAGTAAGGTCTAAGGTGGTAGATAAGTCAATGTAGAAAGTAGAAGGCCGGGACTTTCAAGGGTGCCGGTTGAGGGAAATCTATGTCTATGGCGGGCTGAGTGGTGTGGATGTGGACGCCGTCAGGATGATGTTATCATTTCGCGGGATCAAGTCTCCAGGTTGCATCCAAACCTCCGCTGCTCAACTAAGTAAGAATTGTATAACTCGAATCTGGGGGGTTATTGCAGAATGCCGTGGACCGATGGGCGCTTGAATGCTTAAGTATATTATAAAACAGTCAAAATTGCGGCTGAAGCTCCAATGGCCGTAGGGCGCTGAGTCAATTGTTGGTTAAGTTAAGGGCACGATGATTCTTAGGAAGTGTTACGATGCAAGATCGCAGCGGTAAATTTTAACATGATGTAATCCAAGGTGGTGGTACGATGCCCGGCCCGTCGCCGTTTGAAAAGCTTGGCTCACTAAGATACTTCGTACTTCGGCCTCTGCTGGCAGCTAAAGTGGCCGTGGAGGCCGAGATATGTCCGTGCCTGCCTCAGCCCCTTCTTACACAAGTGCTTGAAGTGCGGTCGAAGGTTCTGAGCCACACTCGCCACAGCGACTTCCCGAAGCTGCCACAATGTCGCTTCAAGCCACTGCCGACTCCCTCCGTTCGCCCAGCCTCGCTCCGAGGAAGAACTGAATCTTTTGTTTTCCCAATTTTCGCCCGTTTGCCCGAGGCCTCCTCGACCCGTTTCGGCATTTGAACCGCGCGCTGGTTTTTGGAAAACTGTCGGAGCCCTCCGAAAACCGAAGGCTGTCGCACGATCTCATGCCTCTTTCGTAAGCAACCAGGACGTTGGATAAATTTACTTTTGACGCTCGCCCTCTTTCACCCTCAACAGTTTCCGTCTCTTGGATAAGGCCGGCTCCATCCTCGCTGGAATTTGTCGCCAGCTGAGAAAATCCACCTGCATCGCCCAATCCCGGGAGTATGGATGTGAGGTGGGTTGTCGGCTGTGAACCTTGACTGTCCCCCCTACGTATTAGGGGGTGAGCGAATGTTGTTTGCTTGTCACTCCCGTTGAAATGGCTTGTTCGAAATGCCCCGATACCAGACCATCTCAAGCGCTAAGGAACGGCGAAAACATTAATAACTGGGGCCAGTTTATACTGAAATCAGTATGCCGAATACGACGGCGCGGTACCTCACAGGGATCATTTTATTCGGCCTCATACCCAGTATAAATCCGCCGTAGGGGCTGCCTACATTTACCCATGTTTATTACCTAATACCTATGTATGCGGTACACGCAAAACAGGCCCCGGTACTTCCCTCGAACGGAACTGCCCAAAGGAGCCCCCCGCCTACAAAGTCTTAGGGAACAATACCTAGCTCCAGGAATTGTGGAGCGTCTGGTCCTTGTTCCCCGAAATTACGCCTACGACGCCGCATACGTAGCGTCCGCCTTACAGTACGGGTACTTACATAGGAGCCAGATCTGTTACGCGACGTCGCCATCGACTTTGACGTCTTGTCTCCGTTGCTTGGATTACTGATCCGTTAGAACGTCAACCTTAGGCCAGGTTCCACAAGAAACCCATCCGTTGCCGCCCAGCAGCCGTGACGCGATGTACATCGTTGCTTAAGTTGTCATACGGCTCCATGACCTTATGCAGTAGGCAGTGTAGTGTGGACGATATGAAACCCGTTCTGGAAGCGGGATGACGACTGTGATGACGGGCGAGAACGTAATCAAGTATAATCCCCTTGGGGCTCAGACGTTAATACCGAAAGCCAAGGAACGGTAGAGCCTGAAACCACTACTAATAAATATGCACGGTACTTACGACACCCTTCTACTGCATACACGTCCCGGGACAGGATCCCACTAGCTTTATTACTTTAAGAACAAGCCCGTTAGTGGCACCAGGAGGGGGGGTGAGAGGACTTTTGGTGTACCAGGATCACAATCTTGGAAAGAGAACGCACGCCAGAGACTCTTCTTGCTCATGAAACTCATCGCTGGTTTTCTTTAGGACCATCTATTTGTCAGGTGTCAAAACCTGATCTGTCTGGGCCAGTCAATGGCCTTTTCAAACCCCTTGGGAGTCGACATGAATGCAAGCGGGGGCGATGCCCCTTCCCACCGGTAAACAGCCGGGCGGGCTAAGCGTAGCCGGCACCTAGCTGCAGGGCGCACGAGTCAAGCGCCAGGAGGCCAACTCACGTAGATACTTCCATGAACCAAATCTCGAAGGGTAGGCATGGCTCACAATGGAAGAAATAGAAGCACATAGATGATGAGGCGGGGGATTCCATAAGTAAACGCCACCGTGATAAATCGCAAGAAGACCGCATATGTGTCTAGCATCATCATTTTTTTATAAACCAACCGATCACACAAACCCCTTTTTGCTTTTGCCACTAAAACCACAACGCCGGGCTGGCCCGGAAAGGAACAAGAAATGACCCACCCCAGGCCGTGAGGCAACCGCGTATAAACAATGTAAGTCGGCGCGCATGAACACGCGAGACGTACACAGTCCGAGATCGTACCGACGGCATCGCTTCAATGTCAACAATTGACAGAACGCCGACTGTTTTTCCATCGCTACCCCGTAGCAGGGTCAGCGGCAGGTCTACATTCCGAGTAAACCATTAGTCGACCTCGACCGCCCGCTGTCCGCCCCAAAAGGACAGGAATATATGTAACTGGAAGTTGATGCATGATAAGTCTATCAAGGGGTATACTGGGCAAAATGCCTGTCGCAAAAGCACAAACGCCGCCGCCGAGATGCCAGAACGTAGAAATTTTCCGAGCCCAAGAGGTAGGAGAAGATCGTAAATGTGAAGAGTAACGAAGGGTATCCAGTCTATGTCGAGAGCGTCTAAGTCGAAGATTAATGGTGGGGGTGGAAACCAGCTTCGAGGGTGTGCCATGCTATGGGAAACTTTTCGGTGCGAAACTTTCGATCGGAATGCCGTCTTATATCTGCATCTCCTCGCCGATGCCAGGCAGCCCGTGGCTCAGATTGTTGAAGGACATCTGGCCACTAGCCATACCAGCTCTCAGGCTGGCTGCTTGTGCGGCAATCTCACAGGGTGTTGAGTGCTGCTTATGCTTTTCGGGTTGTTAGTAACATTTTCACGATCGTATGACGGAACTGACACGTACATATTTCAACCCGTTCAAGTTCTTATATCGCTTATGGCAGTATTCGCACTTGTGTGGTTTCTCCTTCTCCATTCCGGTTTCGCCGGGATAAGGCGCGGAAGTCTCGGGGTTGACGATCGAGAAGGTGCCATCCCCGTTCTCGTGCAGCTGCTGGTTCTGATGGCCGTGTTGCTTGTGGTATCTGTGCTGACTGTTAGCGGCTTTACCGAGGCACGGGTGGTGAAACCCGAGAGGCCATGCTCACTTCAATCCGTTTTGATTCTTGTAGGCCTTTTCGCACCCAATCACCGGGCACTTGAATGGCTTATCCTCTTCCGGCGGAATCATTATCGAGCCCGGGTTGGCGATAGCCCTCTGCAGCGCCAAAATGTGGTTCGGATCGTTGATGTTCGGGAACTGACTCGCATCCAGACCGAATTGGGCCATTTGTTGTTGAAGGGCCCTCTGGTTCGCGGGGCCGTCATTGGGACTGTAAAGACTCTTGGCAGGGTTGTTGATGAAGTATTCCAACCCCGACGAATCCAAGGCTCCAAAATCTCCAATGTTCATGTTGTTGCCCATCGTAGACAATTCGTCGTCCATCCCATGGGTGGACAAGGTAGGCGTGTTGACCGATGATACAGTAGGGTTGTTCTGAAAACTGAAAGTATTTCCAGTCCCGGGGGTAGGCGGCTGCGAAGTTCGAAGGCCTTGGGCGGTGCTATTAAGCTGAAGCTGAGGCCTTTGCTGTTGTCCGAACATCTGACGAGTTTGCTGTATCGAGCTCTGAGTGCTGTCATCCATTTCCATCGGGCCGACCGCGTCGTCCATTTCCATGTCCCCAAGCGCATCCATCTCATCGTTCGACTGCAAGTTAGCCAATTGCGACTGTTTCTGGGCGTTCGAGCCCATTGACGACTGCGCCTGTCCTCCCATCTGTATGTTGCCAAACCCGGTACCGCTTCCGTTCCTGTTCTGTTGGCCAAATCCCATTTGCCCCTGGTTATGGAAACCCTGGGAGTTTTGCCTTCCGTTGCTAATCGCAGCCGAGGATAGAGACTGTCTATTTGTTGAAAGTCTATGCGGTACTTGTGCGCCAATAGGCGTTGGCATGGTCATACCAGACTGATTATTCTGTTGCGCATTGGGGCCTGTGTGCATAGTCTCATAGTGGCGCAGAAGATCATGGAAGGTCTCCAATTGCTGATTGCAGCAAAGGAAGTTGCGCAAATAATCCGCTTCCATCTTAGGGATATATGAGTTAGAGTGGAAGGATGATGACTGTGGCGCGCCACTCCAGGGTGATGTACCCGCCATCATGAGACTGTCGCGATAAGTGTTAGCGCCGGCGCTCGGAGTTTACTTTGGGCATTAAATGAGGTGTCTCAAACGCGGCCACAACTATCCCCAGAAATACAATAGGAGGAAAATAAAACATTGGTACGGAGAAAAACAGATGGGGGCAAGAAAACGCGTGGGATTGAGACATACTCGTCTTTGATGAAGCTGCCGACGGAAACACCGCCCCAGCTCATACCGTTCATCAAGCTACCGGCCAAGCTCTCCCGCCGGCCGCGATTCGCCTGGTCGCGATTCGGGTTAATCATAGAGATGGGCTTGGGACCAGCACTGACGAAGGAGTCGCGGCGACCACGGCCCAAGGCCGAGTCGAGCGCGGGGCCGGTTGTCATTTCGACGTCGTTGTCGCGGTCAAATCCAGGATCGGCCGCGGCGTTGCGATCTGTGCCGGGGATGTCGATCGCCGCAGTGAGACGTTCGTGAGTAATTGCCGCCTGCGGTGATGCAGAATTAGAAGTGCGGATACGTGGTGAGGCAATATCTACTGGCTTGCTGGATGCGGTGGCGTCCGCGGTACCGAAACAAATATTGCGATCGAAGGATTGATCCACAGGTGTAGCGGGCTGCGGCGATGGCGATGGCGATGAGAGGGAATGCGAAGATGTGGGTGTTGGGGCAGCGAGGTCTAACCCACCCGCAGGAGGAGAAGTAGTAGTGGTAGTAGTGGTAGAAGTAGTGGGAGAAGGAATAGAAGCCCAATATAATTTATTGGATGCAGCAGTATTGTGATTATTAGTATTATCCTTCTCGGCCGCGCCGCGGCGAGTCGTAGGAGGCGGATGGTTTGTACTAGTCGCGGTGGATGCAGTGGGCTGGGTACTCGTGGCTGTACTTCCTGTCCCTGCGAACCACCGCTCGAGAGTGCTCCTCCTCATGATTCCAACCGAGTTGCGCTGTTGTGGGGCCGGGGTGTCGTGCCTAATAGGGAAATCGGTCCAGCACCAGGGATGCCGTTCCTAGGTACTAGGTAGGCCGCAGGTGTGTATGTATGTATGTAGGAGGTACTGATGTGGATGTATGTAGTAATACTCAGTCGACTTACTTATATGTCGCGACACCACTCGCGGGGAGAGGTGAATAGAAACGAAGAGGAAGACGAAAGACAGTAGCCACGCCACCAAACGAGCCAATTTCTAATATGAGCGGCAGAAATGGGGAAATGTTATGTGAGAGAAGAGAAGGTGACGAGGGAGATGGAGTCAATGCAAGGTTGAAATATCCTCCGGTTTTAATTACAATACCAGCTGTACTTCAGGTCGCCGCCGTCTTCAGAATGACAGAGTGACTGGTCTGGGACGTAACCATGTGCAGCTGTCCAATAAGGTTGGCAGATCTCTCGGCGGATCCAGAGCACCTAATAAGTGGCTAACCGTAACGAAGCAAGTAGATATGCAAGGCCAAAAGTCAGAAGCGACGTTGGAATCAGTGTGCGAGCGAACACAAGTGATTAATTTCAAATCCGTCGTCCTTCGCATGAGCATGAGAGGCTCGGGCTCGCTCTCAGTCGCAAGAATATGATCCGTGCTTGTTTTATAAGTTATAGAGCAAGCGTCAGAGATGAGCGCCCCGGGGGTATCATACGTGTACGAGTCATATAGTGAGTAGATCGTCGTTGGAGGGGGAGAAGATGGGGTTCGGGAATTAGTGTATTCGATTCATCAAGACGTGTGTAGGTCGGCATAGAGATCTTCCCATTGAACTGGTAAAATTTATGATGACTTCGGCTGTTTGGATTCACCAAAGCTGTCTCTTTCGAAAGCGCCGTCCGAAGTCAAAATATCCCCTAGCACACGGGCACTCTATCACGTCCAACCGGTAAGGCCTTGAGTTATAATATCGGTTGTGACGAAAACTCGCCTAGGGATGGTGGGGAAAATACGTTTAGGACGTGCAGTTGCAGGAAGCACCCATGATCCGTAACTCGATGTGTTACGTTTATCGGTAGCAGGCGTGAAGCAGGCAGACAGAATCCCGCTGCCGGTGTTTACAGATATATCAGTAAACAAGTAACTGTTGTTGCGAGATGGTGTTGGTGCGGGTATAATCCTTGCGTCCCATACGGAGCTAAGAGATATAATATTACTACCTAGTCCTTGTACAACGTGGTTCATGACGACATAGCCTGTGGCCATAACTGGAACCGCCGTAACGCACAGAGACTGCGTTTCAAGATGAGCATTCACCGAAGGCTAGTAAGTACCTAGGGTCCAATGCCAATGTATTGTACCTAGTAGCACCACATGCTTGCACCTTTCCTTTAACCTTAATCACTGGACAGTACCTACCCCCCCTATTCGCGCCTACTACAGCATCTCTTGATTGACGGAGCAAGTGAGCACCGAGGAGCATAGAGCGGACACTTACTTCTCTATTCCCCTAGCGAGAAGGTGTCGTCAGTGCACGCTGATCAGTGACGATAAGAAACGATCTCGATACGCAATTATGGGCGTGTCTCCGCTATGATCGCCTTGCTCTAAGAAGCACGAGCAGACCCGTCTAGCGAGCGACAGGGACAGCCTGGTGGGGGAACGATCCAAACGCATGGGACTCTCCGGTTTCTCATAAGACAGGTTGCTCCGGGGTCTCTTATCGCCGCCCGACGCGGCTCGCAAGAAAACCTATCACATTCCTCCCTCCTTTCTCTGAGTAGCATTTGAGGAGATCTAACTATCTAAAACCGTCGAGCTTGCAGGCACAGGGCTAATAAGGCGCTTGGGGTTGCACTGCCGGCGGCAAATGCCCAGCCTGACAACCGGTTCAGGAAGTCTCACGCGCTCGGATTTGCTGGAAATGCTGAGGTCGGTTCCACAGGGGCCCCCATGGCGATTCGTTCGACGGTCTCTTGGCAATTCTTGCGTCGATCTGCACATCTCACCTCCAAGCTCTGGAGCACTGTCATAATTTGCGAAAGGCTTGGTGATTATCGCATCGCATCGCATCGCATCGCATCGCCTTTGGAGTCGGAGTTGCAGCACGAATAATAATTAAGGGAGCCACGATAACGCCCCAGAGGCAAGACGCAAGACATCATGCATAACACGCAGATACACACACATAATATACGAAGGTGGTATACTCCACCCTATCCCCAGTTGCGAGTGTCTGATCTACATACTGCTAGGTAAGTAGATCCGCCTTGAACCTCCGAAACTACCCCGTCTAAAGGGTGGACAGGATGCCTGGGTACAACTCGCAACAGCCGCTACAACAACACCAACAACAAGTATCATCGTCCCGTCCCATACAACCCATTCTGTGCGACCTCGGCAAACTACCCAAGCACTGATACATAAGACGGGCTTCTAGAAGCCATCTCAACAGAAAGCCAAGCAAGGCTACACTAAGTCCCGGCCGCCAAGTCGAGTGGCACTTCTGCTGGTATTAGTATTGTCTGTCCTTCCAAGACGAACCGAGTGGTTCCTTTGGCATGCGACGGTGCTAATACTACTGCATGGAGGTACTGCATATGTTATAATCCCGCTTTCATAGGCAGCCAATTATTTTCTACTATCCGCGAAGTATCGTGGCATGAGAGGCCGTCATATTCGCGCACATATGTACTGTGCAAAATTGCGGGCACCGACAGCCGATGTATGACTGCGTGAGGTAACGCTGACTCGATGCGTGCGAGGCTTATTCATCAGCGTTTATACAGAATGATATGCCGAAAGCCGGATGGTCGAATCGCTTGGTCATTGGGCTGATTCGCACCTCGGAGCAAACGAGGTGACTGGACAATCCGGGACGGAGCTGACTTCCAAGGGCTAGTGTTGCATAGTGTTGCACTAAGGCCTCGCTGGGTACTGCTTGCTTGACTCATAACCTGCCGCCCCCTCGAATCGTGCGTCTTGGTGGGTTGGCGAAGGCTATTGGGCCGGCATGGGCTGCCCACGTTGACCAGTAGCTGCTCGGGCTCCATAGTGGGAGAAATGGGGTCCACCCTCCACCGAGCCCTTCCGTTCTGTCTGTCATCAACCCAAGCAGGGACCGGACTAATCGTATTTTGCCGTCTCTAGGTCAAGAGTGCTACGTAACTCATCCTCGACATGTTGATTGCCTAGATATCTCATGCTGGAGTAATATATGAACGTTCTATCTAAAATGCAGACTTACATGGACAATTGCAAAAGGCAGGGTTGACCATTCTTTAACTAGGTAGAGCCCGTCTTCAAAATCTACGATGATGTTGTGGGTAAGTCTTAAAACACTGTCAGGTCTCTGCACTAAGGTCCCACAGCGCTTTCCCCTATCGGGCTAGCATATCTGCTTACATGATTTACTGCCTTTTGTTGATGAACTGGTTTTATTTATATAAAACTGTTTGATTCGTTATTACGTACCTTTTATTTAATTGCCGGCATTTAAATGTTGAATGTTACCAACTTTGGATTCAGTGTTCTGGTTGCCATTTACCTGCGGTTAACCCATGTAAAAGCTGGACCTAGTTTGCATGGCGTGGCTACTAGCGCAGCCCACAGATACATCAGAGTGTTTTTGGAGGTTTTGCCCGATGCCATAGTAGGTTAAAGCTAGCAGCGCTGCGGAATCGCAAGGGCTTCTGTTATGTAATCAGCTTCCTTTTTAGGTAACCGACCGCATGTCAACATGGGGAGCCCATGCTTTTGGTGGTATTCTCGGCTCCGTCTCCCACTCTACACTTTGAGCCTCACCTTTTGTCCGCCCGAGAACTGGAGTATAGCCCGGTACGTAGCCCTCAAAATGATCGCCGGGGTCTGTGACCTCGTGCCGGTAAAGTACAGTAGGCGGATAAAGTTGCGAAGGCTTGTAACTGGGTAGCACGAACGTGGGATTATGTGCACCGGGTTCCCGACGACCAAAGCCAGCTAACACGCGACAGGAGCTGGGATGCATCACGTATCACCCGTAGCCAACCGGGCAAAATAGGTATATGGCATAATCGAGCGAAGGAGAGCACGCAGATCGCGATACTGCAAGCAGGTATAAACAGCAGTTCAGAGAAGGGTCGTCCGATAGTACCCGTCTGCTGGACGACTGAGATCGCTCCAGCCCGTTTCACACCTCCGGCTAATGCCGTTGACTCGTCTCGCCAGCCACCAGCCACCTTCGGTATTCTATCACACTTCGGTACTCACATACAGAGTTACGGAGCTATACGGTACCATGATTCATTTATATCGACGCAATGGCGAAAACGACCTTTCGGGTTATATTTGCCTGTGCTGGTTTCAATCAGTCGCGCGGATTCTTCACGTGCTCCGGAGCGACTAACTAGCAAGCCGCGATCCGAGGTCAATTCAAAAGCCAGCTGGCGTTATCCCTCGTATAGGAGACGAGAACAGCTTTGCCTTGAGCCGATTGGCCGGTCTAGCTGGTCTGAACTTCGTCAGCCTCGCCGTTCGATCCAGCGTGGCGGGAAACCTGGATCCCGTGACTTGATTCCTTCGTAAGGATACCTAAACCTTTGACAACGGGCCGAAAGATGGCGACTCTCAAACGCGAACGAACCCCAAGCGTGACGCGCAAGCGACTCGGACCCCTGGGCCCCATCGCCACCGAAAACGGATATAGCTATTACGTACATACATATCATCTCTCGATCAGAAGATGATCCATCCCATCTTCGCTGGCCTTTGATATATCGAGCAACTCGGGGACTCCGGAGCTTTCATTGGTCTGCTTCGAAATTCGAGATGTCCTGCGTGGGAGGGCTGGACACACAGAACACACCGCCGGCAGAGACGCTGCTGGGAGGTCCCTTCGTCCCTTTCGCTCACCGCCCTTCATTCCGGCCACGTGCCAGGTGCCACGGCGCACGACAGCCACTTGATTGTACACCCGTCCTCAGTAATGCATATTATCCCGCATGCCAGTGCATCCATCCAGTCCACTTAAGCGTGCTGCCTCTTGCGCTGGACCCTGAATCTTGGCGTTTTCCCAGAGAAGGGGACGCTTACCCCCACTCGTCCTACAGTAGTGCCGGCCGGGGGGATCGAAGAGCCCCTTGTCTCGCCTAATGCTTCTAGAATGTTTCTAAAATCGTCATAGGTCCGGCAATCTGGGCTTCGTGGCCGATGTCGGTACCGCATACGGAAGGTTGCGATACCTCACAGCGTTACCGACGAACCATCTCTAATATGGGAGAATTCTTGTATCAACCGCCTTATGACAGCGCAGAGATTGCGCACGCTGTTGCCGTAAATCTTATTACTTACACCGAGGACTTGATTTACCTTATGCGACTTTCTGTATGTGAGATAAAAATCAACCGACTAACCTCTAGGGAAAAATAGGTCTACTATAATCTTTTGGACACGCCTGTGTGATCAGCATAACTCGCTCCGGTTCATTATCTACCTGGCCCTGCGAGAAGGTGCTCGGAGTATCCGATTGGGATCCAATAAGCCCGCCAGTATTACTACGCTCCCGTGCACGAAAGTCGCCAGCTCCATGCAGTCCCCAGGCCCTCTCGTGATCTAACGTGCCACACGAAGTTGGCCAATTGGCTAGCTATTAACTTTCGAGTGTTGAACTCATAGGTATGGATGCATGTCTTCGGGCCGGCCGTGCTACCGGTGGTTCTCTCGTGTGGCGGCAAACTCCCTCGACAAAGTCAACGAACGAATCGTCACGAGACACATAGGCGGGTGAACTAAGCGCCTAGGCGGAAGGTCTGGGGGATGAGGCGTGCGTCCAGCTGAAGCGCAGCCCTTTGCACTGGACGGAGCTAACTGGTGCCTCGAGTGGATATCCATACGCGCAGTCCCGCAATGTCACCCCCATGCCCTGCGCCCCTAGTATTGGGGCTATTAGTATTCATGAGTGAAGAGCGACACCGCGTCATAAGCCCTTAATGCGTATGTGTAGATGCTCCTCCGAGGGAAGTCTGGATAAGGAACAGGTCTCGCCACCAGGGTAGCGAAGCAGAACCGGTCCTCGTAAGCAGGTCCAGACTATAGCAAGCACGGACAGGCGCGCCGCCGGTGCTCAGCCCCGTCCCCCGGACCTGAAGGTAGGTGTAGGGATGCCTGCCGGGTCACGGGGATAGAAAATACACTACCTGCGTAGTTAAACAAGTCCAGCCCAAGTTCGTCTCGACTAAGCTCTGTGGGTATACGCCTCTCTGGATAAGCGGTAGGAATACGGGGTCGACGCATGCCCGCCGTACCACGCCTACGCCGGCTTGTAGGCTGAGTTGGGAATGGCGAGATATGTAGGGACTGTCCGAATATCGAGATGTTCGAATGCACGTGGAACGTCTCGTCTGCTGATCCGCCTCTCTTCGACATGCGTAGAGTTAAGCGAAATGTACGGCCGGTAGGGATGGGATCAGTGTAGAATTAATCCCTTTTCCGTCGTGGCCAACATGGATGAGTGCCTCGTGTAAGACCTTCTTGGTAGCTAAGGTCATAGCACTTAAGAGCATAGCCGCCTTATATCGCATCTGTAGGGTAGAGGATGCCGAGGAGACACTTTGGACGGCGTCCCTTAGGAGAACTATAGAGAGAATTTTAAGGCAAAGCCCCCTACGATACAGGTAACTGTCCAAATGAAGGGGCATCAGGTAAAGGAATTATATCCGTTGATAAGAACTCAATTATATAGGTGCTTCATCAACCTCTAAGCTCAATAATAGAACACGCTGCCAGCCCTGTGAGACCAATATACCACCCTCTGGAACACATGAGTATGGCTCCCAGCTATTCAAGCCGCCTGTAACGCCCAAGCAATGCTGCGAAGCCAAGATAGTCCCCCTTGGATATGATACCGCCGTCTGACGCCTGATAATCCCCCCCCATCCAACAGCCCGTATGCAATGCAACTGCCTCCTAGGTGTCTATCCCATATGGGTGAGACGCGCGGAGAAATAAGGTCATTACTCCGCATAGGAAGCATTTGTGAATTCGTCCAAGAACCCCGTCTTCGTCCTTCGTATCGTACACAAGAGCTGTAGTGACTCCTAGGGGCCCTTGAGATAGCCGCCAGAGGAAATGAAACCGGATAGCGGAAACAATGGAGCCCGCTATTTACGGCTGCTCGCTAACCGTATGTAAAATCAAGCAAGGTCCATACCCTCTGAATCCTCCATGTCCGAAGGCAATGCTTGTGTTCGATCACTGCTGATACTATCTTTTCTCGCAATACAACTATCGTAGCGACTGCGATAGCCATCGACGTATTCGAGCTCGTCGCCTCCTACGACTCGGCCTTCCATATCGATCTCCTGCGACAGTTCGACCAGGGCTGAACGCGGCAGACGCAGGAAATCTTCGGTCCGTACAATGCGCCCCCAGTGCGTCAGACAGAATGCGGCGGCTCTCTTGCGAAGCCACTCTTCGTTCGCAAGGCCGGCACAATACCAGATTATGCAGGCATGCTCAACATCAAGTTCTTTGGACAGACGGTTAATGCAGAGAAGCCGTAAGTGCGGGATGTTGTAAATGTTAGACATCACTAGGAGGCCAGCGACATCGGAGAGCTCAGTCACGCCGTCATCAGCATGGATGCTATCCGTGTAGAGGTAGTAAAGGAACGCCTTGACGACAGGGTACGGTTCCGGGATGTGCATCTTCTTTGTGTGGAACTCAGCCATCTGAGCGTTGTATAGGCGTGCGAAGTGCGGCCAGCGCGCCTGCAGAATGAGCTTATGGACATGGATCGGGGGGGAGGTCGGCGCATCAGGGGCGAGCCAGTTCTGGTCGGGGGAAGCTTCACCGGCACGGATAAGACCTGAGCTCGTGCCGTCTTCGTCCTCAGCATCATCTGCATGGGCCGTAATAATAAAGTCAGCCCCACTGCCCGTCTCGGGTGGTTGGTTGAATAGTTTCGCAAGGTCAAGGCCAAGACCCTTTGATGGCTGCTCCCGAGCTCGTGTGTTCTGAGAGGGCCTGGTCTGATTTCGGGGTTCAGGGTCGAAATTGTTCCCCAGGAAGCCGTAACGCCGGAGGTCGATCTCCATGATATCGCTCAGATACTCCTCAAACCCATTCGAGGCAACATCATTGGCTGCGTCAGTAGGGCAGCCCAACAACCAGGCCTTAGTGCCATCCTCATTCATAGTGCAATAATGCCACCGATATCCCGGTTTGAATATCTCACGACCTTCGGCCAGTTTCTGCCAGCGAAGTGCTACAAGATCAAGTGCCGACAGTGAGCATTCTTTGGAAGTAATCGTCGCGGCGGGTGTGACAAAGTCGAGTAGCGTGCCGGAAGAATAAACATGGAAATGAATCCCGGAACCCTGCGACGGCACATTACTCCCAGAAACGAACTTCAGGGCGGATATTGCGCCAGGTGCCATGGGCGCATAAGTCTTTAGTTGGAAAGAAGGAGTGTTGACCTGGGCTGTACGAGAGTTGGCGGCATATCCCGAGGCACCGATCACTGCTGGCGGTCCCATCGAGTAAGGGACTCGCGGCGAACCGCCGACGCGGTGGATCCCAGCGTGTCTATCTGAGGCGGATCCGATTTGAGGGGGAGACTCGAACGCCGGGCTTCCTTTGAGATCGAGCCACCATAGATCCCCTATCTTATCCATGTCCTCACTCAGACCTCCAAATACCCAGACGCGATTATCCCTGTAATCGTTAGAAGAATGCTCTCAGTAAAGGATCGCAGATCACATACCAAATATATGCCGAATGGTCAAATCGGCCCACAAAACGCCATGATCTTGACCAGGTATACGTCTTCAAATCCAGATAACAGATATCATCCAAGACATAGTTATCGTGTCCAGTGATGCCACCAACGATGAACAGTTTGTCCTCGTGCAAGACAGCGGCGTGGCGAGCTCGACCCTTGGGAATGGGCCCGTGGACTTGTGGCTGGGTCCAATGGGCAGTCTTCAAATCGAAGATTATCAGATCTGAGAGATACGTCCTGTGCTCGTTCTCGCCACCGAACACCAGAAGCTTGTCACCCTCGTATAACGTCGCCGTGTGACCTGACACAACTGGTTAAAAGGGTCGCACATGGTTGTACAAGAAATTGAAATGCGCCTACCCATTCGTACGCCGGGAATATCGCCGTAGTTGTCAACTAGGCTCCATTGGTGACTGACCAGGTCCAACTTCAACACATGATTATATACCTCGTCAGTATACTGGTCGAAGCCGCCAAATGCGTATATCTGGTTGTTTCCACAGTATGTAACTGAGGCATTGACCAAGCAGGCAGGCCGTTGGCCGAGAGTTCGAGTGACCTTAGGACGGTAGCCATCCATCATGCCCCTGTTCTTCATAGGGGAATTGGGCATAACGAAGGTGTTGTTGGAGGACGATGCGGACGCTGGGGTCGCGGCACTGGACGGGGCTGGAGGTAGCAGGGGCGGTCCCTGAGGTGCTGGCAATGCACCCAAGTTGACGGGGCCGCCAAAAAGACTGTAGCTGGCGCCGGCCGGAGTCGATGGGTGGGCCATATCGTGCCGTCGCTGATGGGAGTTATGATATTGCGACACAGTCAAGGAAGTTGCTTTGTAGGCAAAGCACCAAGGGTCTGATGGTGGGGTTCAATGATGTCTTGAGTTCGTTCGATTGTTCGTTCGTTATTTAGACATCCCTAGCCATAGGCAGGGTGGGTGGATCTAAGGTGGCCAGCTCGTCCGATGGAGAAAGATATCGATGGCGGTTGAAAGAGAGCAGTATTCTCGGTCCAATCGTAAGCCTGAACAAAGGTGAGAGATTCAGAGAGGTTGATAGCTCGCTACCAACTTCAGACAAGTTGGAGTTCGTGGTCCGAAGCCTCCCCTAGATGTCGAAGATGTCAATTGCTGAGAACAGGGTTAGGCTCGATGGATCCATGTGGTTCAGGCCTGGTCGGGTCTGGATCTTGAACGAGAAAGGAAGTTGGAAGGGGACAACGAATAGGCCACCGGCCTTGGCACCTACACGCCTCAGCGGCTCAGCCCTCGCCCGACAACTTATCGCTTATCGTTCTTTATCTAAATAAAGGAGCACAGACCGCTTGGGTACTTTGTACTAAGCCCCTTGAAATTATGAAATTGGGTGGAAGGGCCCGTGCGAGGAAAACTGGAGCTTTTGGAGAGGCGCAACGGTTGCCCTGCACGACGGGAAGCTCCCCACCCAAGTCAACATCTCGCATAAAGGCTGTAAAGTGAGTTGGACGGTCTTCGAATTCACTCTCCCTCTCTTATTTCTCATGCTTCCCTCAATTCCTCACATCCGTCTCCCTCACAATACTCTCTCTCCGCCGCTTTAGCCTAAAAAGCTATCATCAAACAACCGCCTTCCACGAGCAATACTTTGAAGTCCACTAGATCTTATCGTTGTCCGCAGCCATCTGATCGCCCTCCGACTAAAAGGCATTCCTCGTGAAGGCATCACTTCGATATATCGAACACTCAACAGCGATTGTTACTAACCCATATTAAATTCCAGGAACCTTTAGCTAGAGTATCTTGGAGCCTGTTCGATCCTTCGAAGCTCGCTCTCACTCTCACAACTCCCCCCCAAGACACTGACTTGTCATTCGTTGGAGTTAACTCCTATAGATACTGTCCACATCCTACATCCCATCACGCTAGAAAACATGGCATCAGCTGCAGTATCAACACCTATTAAGTCCCATAAGGGACTCTTCTCCTCTCGTACCGCTGGCGGACGGATGCCCCTGACCCCGTCGCCCCGTCAACGTACAAGCACCACCGCTGTGCCCCTGAACCTGGACTCCTCGCCTTTCACACCCGAGAAGCACTCGTCCAGTCGCGAGGCTGGTCGGCCATCCGGCAAGTCGGTGTATGGGGGAACCCTCTTCAAGTCACACTCGAAGTCAAACTCGAGGTCTACCTCGCACCGCGATTCGCCCAAGTCCAACATCGCGCGCAGTGTTTCTACTCCCCGCAAGGCTCTCGAGCTTGGTGTGTCAGACTTCACTCTTGTTGGCACCGGAAACACGAAGGACTCGTCGAGTCCTAAGCCCAAGAAGGTCTCTCAAAGACAAAAGTCAAGCAAGACAACTATTACCTACGCTGCAGACCGATTCATCCCCAACCGCAGCAACAGTTCGGCGATTGCCAACGTCGGCTCCGGAAAGCTCGACGTCCAGGACAAGCAGCGGCCCAAGTCTAGCAACGGCGAGGGATCAAGAGTCCTGAACTCGGCTACCGATGACGCTATCGCCGCCCTGGAGGATCTCAACATCGACGACGACGGCGACAATGCCACATACTCGCGCCCCTCGCCCAATAGTGTCGCGTACCAAGACTCCCTGGCCGACGCATGTGGCGTGAACCTGAACACCCGGATCCTCCAATTCAAGCCCGCGCCCCCGGAGTCGTCGAAGCCTATTGATCTTCGCCAACAGTATAACCGACCTTTGAAGCCGGCCAATGCTAGCTCGGCTCAGTTCAGACGCCGCATTGCCACGGCTCCCGAGCGAGTGCTTGATGCTCCCGGATTGATCGACGACTACTATCTCAACCTCGTCGACTGGAGTACCGGAAACCAGGTCGCTATTGGCCTTGAGCGGAACGTCTACGTCTGGTCCGCCGACGAGGGCAGCGTAAGCTGCTTGATGGAGACCAGCCCGGATACCTACGTCAGCAGTGTTAAGTGGTCTGGTGACGGTGCCTACGTCGGTGTTGGGCTTGGAACCGGTGAGGTTCAGATCTGGGATGTCTCGGAAGGCATTAAGGTCCGAAGCATGTTCGGTCATGACACGCGTGTCGGCGTGATGGGCTGGAACAAGCACCTCTTGTCGACGGGTGCCAGGAGCGGCCTCGTTTTCAACCATGACGTCCGTATCGCCGAACACAAGGTTGCCGAGCTCGTCTCCCACACGTCCGAGGTTTGCGGTCTCGAGTGGCGCTCGGACGGCGCTCAGCTCGCAACAGGTGGCAACGACAACCTTGTCTCTATCTGGGATGCTCGCTCCCTAGCCGTCCCTAAGTTCACTAAGACTAACCACAAGGCAGCCGTCAAGGCTCTCGCCTGGTGCCCATGGAACATGAACTTGCTCGCCACCGGTGGCGGCTCATACGACCGTCACATCCACTTCTGGAATACCACCTCCGGTGCCCGAGTCAACAGCATCGACACTGGCTCTCAAGTTACCAGCCTTCGGTGGAGCACCAGCTACCGCGAAATTGTCAGCTCCAGCGGCTTCCCGGACAACTCGCTGAGCATCTGGAGCTACCCCACCCTCGTCCGCAACGTCGAGATTCCCGCCCATGAGAGCAGAGTTCTGCACAGCTGCCTCAGCCCAGACGGACAAATGCTTGCAACAGCGGGTGAGTTGATGGAACGCTCTATCGCATTTCATTCTGATACTAACTTCTGTACTTAGCTGCCGACGAAAGCTTGAAGTTCTGGAAGATCTTCGAGAAGAAGGCGGGCGCTTCGGCAGGTGTCGGCGCCAGCGGTTCTTCCGCCAAGGCACAGATGGCCAAGCAGATGACTATTCGGTAAAGCACCACCCGCGCGTCTGACAAGTGTCAGGATCGTCGTCATCAACAGTAGGTATTGCAAGGTTCCATTAAGGTATCTCTGGTACTGCGGTTTGATGTCCTTTCAGCGCGGCGTTGGGCGTTCTCTTTAGACCCTAGGTTAGGGGGAAACGGATAGCCTATGCGCAATGATTTGGCCATGAGTTACGATAAATGCCATGCCACGGAAGGGTCATCATAGAATGGAGTCTGACAAATTCATTCCGTATAATTATTGTTGGAGAGAGTGGCTTGGGGAAGTTCGACTGATGTGGCTTGATGCCATTAGCAGGCGGGGAAAGAATTGCTTAGTCAAGTTATCGACCAACAATTGGTATGAAATTGACTGTTTCTTTAAGGTTGCAAGTTACTTGGTTGGACCCTTGGAGTTTGTGATATACTCGACTTGGCAATGATTCTGAGGGGTAAGCTGCAGAGGCCGACCCAGCGCGCTTACGCCATTGTATACTAAATATTCGCATTATCAATCGGAGCAGACGCGTAGCATGATAAAAGACATGCTAAGATGTCTTTGCGCCCTACGAAGTACATATACGAAACCTTGTCCGAACTGGAAAGGGCTTGATGCCATCCTTCAGTTATTCTCGTAGCTGCCGGCTGCCTCACTGGATCGTCATCTATGCAAGGGAGCTAGTATTCTCAAACAGGTGCGTTCAATCCGGCCTTTAGCAGAATCTACCATCTTGGCCATGTCTTTCACAGAGATTCCAATCCTGGATCTGGCTTTGGTCGACGACCCCGAAACCAAGCCCCAGTTCCTCGCTGATCTGCGCCACGCGCTGATGGAGGTCGGCTTCCTCTACCTCAAGAATGTAGGGATCCCCGATGCCCTGTTCGAGCGGGTCATAAACGAGGGCAAGGCGTTCTTCGACATCCCCCGGGAGGAGAAGTAAGTGCGACGTCTGCTTTCTTATTTGGGATTCTCCCGCGTGCCCGAGTGACGCCAAGAGCCGAGTACCAGGCTCTCGGGCCCGTCGTCACACATGATCGGGGATGTCGGACGAAAAAGTCGCGAACTATCTACCCTGACGAGACATCGGAGAAGAATAATAGGGCTCGTTTTCTCATGTGCACATGCAGGCTCAAGATTGAGATGAAGAACGCGCCCTCGTTCCTCGGCTACTCCCAGCTGTCGGCCGAGATCACGGCCGGCGCCCTCGACCACCGCGAGCAGATCGACCTGTCGACGGAGCACCCCCTGCCGGGTCCCGACGCCCCGGCGCACCACAACCTCCTCGCGCCCAACCAGTGGCCGTCGCCCGCCGTCCTGCCCAACTTCCGCCCCGTCTTCACCGAGTACATGGAGAGGATGGGCGCGGTGTCCATCCGGTTCACGTCGCTGATCGCCGAAGCCGTCGGGCTGCCCCCGCGCGCCTTCGACAAGTACTTTGACCAGCCGCGCCAGCAGCACAAGCTCAAGGTGGTCAAGTATCCGGACGCGGCGGAGCTGGGGCTCGCGGCGGACGGGGCGGAGGGCCGCCATCAGGGCGTCGGCCCCCACAAGGACAGCATGCTGACGAGCTACCTGCTGCAGGTAAATATTCTGAAAGAATAAGAGTTAAAATACTAAATGAATCGGTAAGTGCTAAGGGCAATAATTTAGGCGAGTCCGCACCGGGGACTACAGGCGCAGAACGCGCGCGGCGCGTGGGTCGACTGCCCGCCGGTGGAGGGCACGCTGGTCGTGGCCATCGGGCAGGGGCTCGAGGCGCTGACGCAGGGCGCGTGTCGCGCGACGACGCACCGCGTGCTGTCGCCGGCCGCGGGCTCGGGCCCGCGCTTCAGCATCCCCTTCTTCCAGGGCGTGCGCGGCGACGCCACGTTCGAGGACCTCGAGGCCGGCGGCGTCGGCCGCGTACCCGACGAGGTGCGCGAGCTGCGGCGGCGCATCGACGGCACGCTCGGGAGCGGCGCCGACGCCGTCGAGTTCACCTTCCGCACCGGCGCCGCGAACGGCGGCGCCCGCACCCTCGGCGAGGCTACCCTGCGGAACCGCGTCAAGAGCCACCCGGACGTCGGCGAGCGGTGGTACCCGGAGATTCTAAGGGATATCCGCGAGCAGCAAGCGCGCGAGGGACGCGAGGAGAAGGCGCAGGACGCGAGTCGGCGGGGCGGCGACCCTGTTGAACTTAGTAGTGGGCGGGCGCAATCGGTCGAAGCACATTGAATAATTGCGAGGCCGAGGTGTTATTCTAAAGTAATATTCATTTACTCGTTGACTTCGTCAGTTACAAAAGCCCTGTTTATGCTTCCTTCGAACACTTATTGGTGCGCCGCTATTGCACACATAGCTTTCAATTGATAATTGCCTTCCGCGATCAGGAAGTACCTCGAGCGGCCACTGGTCTTTTTTTAGTTTTGGGCTTCCAATCGGGAAAGCATACTTCAAATGGCTTGCCATCCTTGTCCGCATGCGCTTCAAGTCTGCAACAGTAACGTTAATAGATATTGAGAATCCAGCCGTTTGAAACATACTGCTGCTGGTTGCAGGTACTCATCATGCTTAAATTGCACCAGCTGCACGTCTGTGACTTAGACGCCTCGTTCTATGACCCCCAATATGTGTCAATTAGATGTCGGAATTATAGCAGGTGGAACGCGATATGAGGAATTACTTACACTTTTCAACTGGGAGGTCGGACCCTTCTTGGTGTTCTGTTCTTGTTTGCGCGCACGTTTCTGCGCTGCCTTGGCTCCCTACAATGCCACTTTTGCGTTAGTATTTGGAAAGTACATTCCTAGAAAGGATGTCCACTGGTCTTAACGTACGTTGCCGCCACCCATTTTGAATGTCCTTTAGCGTAATTTTGTGTTGGAACACAAGGGATGAAAGATCGACGACTAACTCGGAGCTGTTGTGAGATGATGGTTAGAGCGCGAGAATGGACGGAAGGGGAATTTTGGGGAAGAGATTCCCGTCGCTGCCCGGCAATTTCAGTGTCCCGATTACAATTTCCACTTAGGGGACGGGAAGTTCTAGAACACCAATCATGGATCGGCCCATCCTCTTCCAGCTAGGCTTACTGTCTTACCATCATATGTAATTCGTCTGTATTTATGTATGTAACCTTCACCGCCCCTAAGGCGGTTCGTGTGGATCCACAGGGTTTCGACAGACAGGGAGAACCAACTAGCGCTCTTAGGAATCAACCTTAACATGACATGTAACTCCCACCTTATCCGTCTCACTTAGCAACGGATCGTGGTTGCCGGAGCCTAACGTGTATAAAGGTAAGTCGGT
Organism: Monosporascus sp. mg162; assembly: GCA_004155945.1. NCBI lineage: Eukaryota > Fungi > Ascomycota > Sordariomycetes > Xylariales > Monosporascus > Monosporascus sp. mg162. Next base: position 13,113 of record QJNY01000463.1, on the reverse strand, counting down.
ACCGAGCAACAGAAGCTTCAGGATAGTTGAAGGGCAACAGCCGATCATACCGTGACACGCATCACCTTGCAGCAGAATGCAACCGTCGTATCTACTCTTATGAAGATGGTGATGAAATCATCGTTATACGATTTTCACATCTCTATCGACCTCGTCTCGGAATATGTTTAGTGCCCCGGAGCCTCCATATAACTGGCAGACGCCCACGCGCACATAAGCGCCCGAGATGTGGGCCGGATGCAGTATAATCCCCCAACCATTTCTCCCCCTATCCTTGTCACCGCACGACAAGCACGTCAATACTTCGTTCTCTTTGCCGTACGAACTGCCCGTCTCTCCCACTCCGATAGCTGGTGGTCCTTCAGAGAATGTAGCAGCGTGATCCTCTTCTGGGTTAGCCCAGTACTCTAAAACCTCATTGCTCGTCGCTTGGCAACACGAAGCCAGGAGGAGTATCTTCAGGTCTCGTACTTCCTGCGCCGCGTCTATGGGCACTTTCCAATCAAATGTAACAGTACCGAGTTTGTCCGCGAGATGGTCCTGGCGGTGTCGTTCGTTGGAGCGCGGTAGCGACGTGATAATAGGTGGCAGGGGCACTAGCTTGCCACGTAGAATAAGCGATGCGTGTTTAATCCGTCCGTAAGGCTTGTCGAATTCCAAGGCGACATTATAGTCGATAAATGTGACTTCTGAACGGATGTGGCTAGGCGCTCCCTCGCATGCGACGAACCCATGCGGCGCAGGATCGGAGCCGGAGGTTCCCGGAATTATATATGCATCTGGAACGATGAACTCAAAGCCGTATTTGAAGCGGGAGGCCCAGCTCCATGAAGGGGCGATATATGGAGCTGGATGACAAATGTCTTCCAAAGTTGTATCCAAACTTCCTGGGGGTGCACCCCTCATCTCCCAGACAAGTTCGGTATGAAGGTTGCGTTTCCACATGCCTGCTATGTATGTGTCTTCCAGAAAGCCGCCGCAAGCCTTTGCAATACCGGCAATAGACGGGAAAAGATCAGTGTCATAGGTATACTGACGGTCGTGGATACCCATGATATTGCTCCAAATGCCAGACACATAGCGTGTGATCTCCTCTGAACGATCCTCGGAGAGCGCCATGGTGAAAATTTTCCGGAATCCGCTGGTAAGCCTCCCTGTATTGTGTTCAAAAAAGCCGTTCTCGGACATTCCGGCGCTTTCGCACGCAAAGTGTATCATTGACTTTCCAAAGAAGAGAAGACGAGAGGCAAACCCATATTCCTGAAAAGTCCACCCGCGTGTGGACCACTTTGACTGCAATTCGTCGCGGTAACGAGGGGAAGGCAGTCGCGGCGACCAGTAATTGCACTCTGTGTCGTTATGGCACTCATAGAGCGTATAAACACCGCGCACGTGGTCATATTTGGTCGACTGGAAATCTATACAGACACCGGGAGGTCGTGGAGAAAGAAAGCTTTCGAGGCAGGAGCTGGAAGAGAGAGGGCATATCGTCAAATAGGAATGGTAAAATATCCTGCCCATCTCCTCGCTCTCCTGATGCCAGTCCTTTAAGTCTCCCTGGATGATGCAAAGACAATCCACCCACACGTATCTGATGCCCAGAAGCCGGCAGACCTGTATCGTGTCCTTTACAACTGGTGTCAGTTGCTCCTCTGGTATTTCTTGGCAAAACAAGCCAATATTAGAATTTGTCGTTTTAAGCTGTTGGTCTGCATCTTCTTTCGGACCCCAGCAGTAGCTCAAGGTCGCATACCTGATGGCGGGGGGCGAAGCCGTCCCTTCGGTCAGAGATGCCGTTATAACCAGGCGCGGACTGCAATCCTTGCCGTCGCCGACGTCAATTAGCCGTGTGGGAAGGAAGCTAGATTCTGGCATAGAATGTTCACACTTGTTGTCACAATGCCAAAGTTCGTCTTGGACCCACTCCACGTTTTCGGGGTCGAGAGGCGCCTGGTGTATAGTGTCATCTGTCCTTAACCATAAGGATATAGCATCTGTTATACAGTCAATACGATCAAGTGAGGAAGATAAAGGAGGCATGATTCTTAGGGTTCTCCACTAACCGTTCGCGGAAAATATTGGATATAGGATGTAGGCAATCGCTTTGGTGGTAAGCTCACTTCCCTCGCAGACAACGCAGCGCATATAAGAGAGGCCGCTGGTTTTCTCGGGATTGTATTGCCCCCAGAGAATACCACACGTGATCGTGACTGGGCCATGCCAATCAATGTTGCGTCGAAGCAGACCCTTGAGAAATAATGCGCAAAGCTCGCAGCCTGCGGCCGCGGATTCGCTCAGGGATGGATATTGTGGGGACACGTCGTTCCAACGAATTGCATTGGGAAGGCAGAAGCATCCGTTAGCCTCAAGTTTGTGTCGGATAGTGAGGCTGCCATCAGCAAGGCGGTCTTCGTAGAAGTCTTCTTTACTGTCATCTATTCTGGTGCCATCGGCACAACGCTGACAGAGACTGGCTCCTCCGTGACGCCCTTCGACGATACTAATAGACGCGGACATTTTTGTGCACATAAAGCTGAACAAGAGATATTTGGTTGCAAGCCATCATCATTTCCCAAATGCTGGGCTACTCCTTTTTAAGATTGATCCAAAGCAAACTCGAGTTACGGAGGCGACTGGGGGGGCCGGCGCTTAAATGCAGTTATAGGCTGGAAAATAGGTGCCGTGTGGGGAGGCGGCTTTGTGACAGGGATCTGGTTGGTGATACTGAGGTGGGCGTCATCCTCATTATGCATGTTGGTCCAACACCTTCGAAGCCGACTGCTTGTTACAAGGCAGCGGCCCGTAACGCCCGCGCCCTTCGCAAACCGAAGTCTTTGCCCTATTGGAAAGGGTGGATGATAGACCCACTACACTATGTGGCTCAACATCACTCTTGCTTGGAAACTATTCGTAGAAAGTCTAAGTTGATAGTCGTATAAGTCGAGCAAAGATCCTTAAATGATTTTGACTTCTCTCTTAACCTCATCCCGGAATATGTCTAGGGCCTTGGAGCCCCCAAATAACCTACAGGTACCGATGCGAACATAAGCATCCGGAATCTGGGCTGGATGGAGTACAATCCCCCAACCATTCCTTGCACTGGCCTCCTTTGCGCATGAGGAACAAGCTGAGGGCTCGTTTCTGGCGCGATATTCGCTAACTGTCTCTCCTAAACCGATAGGTGGTGGGCTTTCGGCGAATGTAGCAGCATGATCCTCATCTGGGTTCGCGTGAAACACTAATTGTTCATTGCTCGTAGCTTGGCAACATGAGGCCGTAAGCAGCACCACCAGATTTCGCGCGTTTTGTACGGTCCTCTCGGAGACAGTCCAGTCGAACTTCACGGTGCCTAGCTTGTCTGCCAAATAACCAAAGTGACCTCCTATCGTGGATCCTGGTACCACAGTCACATCGGAGGGTAAGCGCGCTAGCTTTCCACGTAAAATGAGATATGCGCTCTCGATTCGTCCGTAAGGATTGTGTCCTGTAAATGTCGCGCTGTATTCAACCACACTGATTTCCGGCTGAACATGACTCGGTGCGGACTTATAAGATAGGACCGCGTTTACTCCCGCATATTCAGCTTCAGTTTGCGGAGGGATGTAGTAATATGGAACAATGAACTCGAAGTAGGCTTGGAAACGAGAAGCCCAGCTCCAAGATGGGGCAATGTAAGGGCTTCGATGGTAGATGGCTTCAAGAGCGGCGTTTAAGCTTTGTAGGCTCCCCGCTATTTCCCAAAGGAGCTCGATATGAAGATTCCGCTTCCACATACCGGCCATATACGTGTCCTCTAGGATGTCGCCACAAGCCCTGGCGATACCAGCGATCGATGGGAAGAAGTCAGTATCATATGTATATTGACGGCACGAGACGGCCGAGATGTTGCTCCAAAGACTCGAGGCATCGCGTTTCGCTATTTCAGAACGATCTTTGAAGCGTTCTCCGTCCAAATACCGCCGGAATCCACTAAGTATATTCTCACCGGTCTTCTTATAATAATTCTCGGAATATAAGGCTTTCTCGCAGGCGAAGTGCAGCATGGACTTTCCAAAGAAGAGGATACGAGAGGCGAAGTTCTCTTCCTGGAATGTCCATCCACGTTTGGCCCATGTTGAGTGATCCTGATCGCGAAGCAAAGGGGAACTCAGCGATGTTCCCCAATGTGAACGTTTTCCGCCTCCACTGTGGCATTCATAGAGCGTTAAAAACCCCCGAATGTGCTCATGGACGGCTGACTGAAAATATAGATCGATGCCGGGAGGCCGTGGAGAGAGAAAGCTGTCGAGACAGGAGTGGGAAGAGAGAGGACATATGGTCAAATACGAATGGTAAAATACGAGGCCCATCGTCGTATTCTCCCTGTGCCAATCATCGTTATCCCCTTGGATGATGCATAGAGAATCGACCCAGAGATATTTGATGCTCAACGCTCGGCAGACTCGTATAGCGTCTTTGATGACTGGCGTAACTTGATCCTCGGGTATTTTTTCACAAAAGGAGTGAAAGTTGGTACGTGTTGTCTTGAGCTGTTGGGCCGCATCCTGCGCTGAGCCCCAACAGTAGCTCAAGGTAGCATACTTCATAGCGACTGATGAGGACATTCCATCCCCAATAGGTTGCCCCATTACTAGTCGTAAGCCTGCAGTCTCATCCTCTCCAACATCGATCAGACGTGTGGGAAAGAAGTCGGACTGTGAGGTTACTTGTCTGCAGTTTTCTTCGCAGTTCGAAAGGTCCTCCTTGATCCACTCAATGTTTCCCGGATCCCAAGGATCCTGGCAAATATGGCCATCGGTTCTTAACCACTCAAGGATATTGTCTACGTCACAGTTAAAATCCCACATTGAGAGGGGGGTGTCAATGGAGTGTGCGACTCACCGCTGGTAAAAACCGGAAATGCAATGTAGGCAAGCGGTGTCCTTTCGGTAAGGGTCTCACATTTTGCATCGAAAACTTCGCAAAGCAGATGTGAGAGGCCGTTCTCTTCGTCTTCGTACTGGTAGATATGAGAATGTATGGATAGATAACACGATCATTAGGCTTCCTCACGTTTCGGTTCCAGGCACGTCCTCCCCAAGCATAACTGCAAGTTATAGTGACTGGGCCATGGAAGTCGAGATTGTGCCGGAGCAAACCTCCTCGAATCAATGCGCAAAGCTCGCAGCCCGCAGTCGAAGATATGTTGAGGCATGGGTACTCTGGCGACACATCGTCCCAATTAATAGTAGGCTTGGAGAGGCGGAAGCACCAATGCTTCTCATGTTTGTGTCGGAGCGTCGGGATCCCATTAGGAAGGTGGTCCTCGTAGAACTCTTCCTGACTGTCATCGATTCGAGTGCCTACTGCGCAGCGATCACAGAGACTAGCTTCCCCATTGCTGCCTTGGACGATATTGATGGATGCGGGCATTTCTGACCCCAAATATGAACAATAGATATTTGCTTGCAAGCCATCATCTTTTCCTGGATGCTGGACCATCCCTTCTTAAAGCCGATTAAAGCAAAACTCGAGTTACGGAGGCGACTGGGGTGGCCGGCGCTTAAATGCAGTTATAGGCCGGAAATAGGTGCTGTGTGGGGAGGCGGCTTTATGACAGGGATCTGGTTGGTGATACCGAGGTCGGCGTCATCCTCATTATGCATGTTAGTCCAACACCTTCGAAGCCGATAGCCTGTTACAAGGCAGCGGCCCGTAACGCCCGCGCCCTTCGCGGACCGAAGTCTTTGTCCTATTGGAAAGGGTGGATGATAGACCCACTACACTATGTGGCTCAACATCACTCTTGCTTTGAAACTCCTCGATGTAAGGACTATTTGTAAAGAGATGTGGAAGATTGCGCTCTGTTTGGCGGAAGAAACCTATAACTCGGATGTATGGGGAACACCATCGGAAAGTAAACATCAATCATGTCAACTAGAAGCCTAAAGAACACGTGACAGCCTCAAACGAAGATCTCACGCTAGCTAGGGCTGCGTCATCTATCGCACGCCACCTCTCAAGTGCTAGTTGAGTTCCGCGGAAGCAGAACTTTAGGTTTCTTTCCCAAGCCCGTTTCGAATAGCCATCGTGACGACCACCGGGCCGGCCGGTAACCTCGTGCCGTTGTTCTCCCCATGCGGCCGTACAGTGAGAGGCGACCTTCTCTATCTCAAAGGCGCTCAGCTTAGGGAAGAGATAGGTAGGTGAATCTTCCCAACCTGTAGAAAGGTCTTCCCGCAAACCCTTGAGAAGACAGCCGAAAACCTAATAGTCGTAGGCTCTGTAGTAATCCTTCTTACGCCATCCCTTCCCCTCACACGAATCGAGGTCGCAGATATCTACTTTCAAACACTTGAGTTTCGTCAATGTCTGACGGGGGAAAGTCCAGATCTCCGTCAATCCTTCGGTTTGGTAGATGGTGCCGTCATCAACCACTAGTCTCATCGAGCTCACCCGCTCGAGGAACTTGGCTGATACCTTCATGGGTTTGCTCCACGGCCCAACAGAAACCGGCAACTCGTTGACGGAATAGACACCTTCGTTCCGAAACCAGTAGTTCGGGGTCCCACCAGTTCTGCAAAGCAACATTGCGATAATAACCGAAACCACTGTCCGGCTGCAGGTCACCCGAAAGACTGAGGCGTTCGGCCTGGATCACCAATGTATCTAGCTTCGGGTGGAACGGGGATTGTACTAGGTGTAGACAGACCGTAATATTCGATTGCCAGCTCTCGAGATGTGCGGCAGACGGAGAAGGCGCTCATGTCCAACCATGTTCGGGGTTTGTAGAAAATCAACTGCGTTGGCTGCCGCTGAGCCGCGAAAAAGCTCCAGTGCGTAATTCTCAGCGGTTGAGCCTGCAGCTCGTCAGCACCGGTCGTAAACTCAAAGATGTGAGGAAACACTTCAATCGGTATGTTAAGTAAGGAAGAGCTGTTATTGCTCCGGGTTGTCTGATCCACCCACCTCCGGGGCGGCATTGGTGGCATTCTCTTGTCTGTGGGTCTCAGAAGCTACCGTGTCTTCCGAGTTCTCCTGCCATGACACGATAACAGTCAGTGGGGTGGGTACAATCACGTATATGATGTTCCAATTTACCTGAGATACTAGGGTTTGGGACCAAAGGTCAAAACGAGCGTCGTTGAGTTCGCTAAGTTGAGAGTTTCGCCGACCCCTGAAGCAGCAAGGTTCGTGGATGTGGGTCCGGCAGCGGTTTGCACTCCTTCGTACACTTGATGAATGGAAGGATATGCTAGACGACGCCCTTCGGTCCATCTGGGTGTCGATCGTTGACAGTGATAACCAGTTTTCTTGTGTTCGCCATCGACGGTAGATGACATAGAGATGTGCGGACCATCCCATGACTGGTTCGTGTGGTTCCCGTGTCATAAGGTAGACAGACGTCTTGTGGTACAAAAGAACCATAGGCTGGGGAGGAGACGTGAAGTTCGGAAAGTAGATGTCAAGATGGAAGAGATACCATAATGTCGAGGTTGAAGAGAAACTGTGGACAAGGAAAATGAACCAATGGTACATTGGGCCGGGATTGTAGCTTAATTGCTAAGGAATCTAGGTCTACAAAGGTAGCCTCACAGAGCAGTTAAGACGTCCACTCAACTAGTTGTTGACAAGCTTACTTAATTACTTAGTTTGTCAGCGAGTCTACCCAGCTAGTAGTCGACGACTCTTCACCTTCCTCAAGTTGCATACTCTATTCTAGTCTATTTAATTAGTTGTCGAGGACACGTCACTTTCCTAGTGTTGCATGCTTTCTTCTGGTCTACTCAATTAGTTGTCGACGACTTCTCTGTTGCGAGAGCACAGGAATTGTAGCGGAGTGCTAGGAACTCCTGGGAACTGCAACGTCAATTAGGTATCTAGAAGAATCACACGGCGGGTCTGAGTTCTAGGGAGTAGCACGAAGTGCAAAGTAGGGTACGGTATTATAGTTATAAAGAAGATAAATTTCGTCGCAATGTGCAGCAGTGCTTGCAGGCTCTGAATAGTGGCGGCAAGCGCCCAGGCTTCGCAACATTCTTCACTCTCTCAGAGTTTCAACTTGTCACAGTTATGCTGATCGCGAGAAAAGGTTGCATAGAGTGTGGGAAGTGTAAATTGTCATGGATAGTTCGGGCTTTAGAGAGTAGTAGCTAGAGAGCTTTATATATACAGTGGGAGACCCGGAACAACGTTTGTTGCGGGGTGCCTACAGTTCCCAGAGGCTTGATGACTAAGTTAGCAACCCCTATTCTGCGACATACCCTCCAGATAAGAGGGAGATGCTTCCTTGAATCTGCTAAACGCAGCTCCATATGATCCTTAGATATTAATAAATAAATAAAAAAGGACGTAATTAACGCGAATATTGGGTGCAATAACAAAGAGGTAATCCGTATGCGTTAAGTGATTTGGGAAGTCATGTTTGTATGCTTTTTTCCCTTTTATTGCTTATGGCAACAAGTAACGAAAAGTGGGTCCGCGCTTTGCGTACGCGTATTTATCTACTGAATTCTTAACGCTATAACGCTTGCTTTTTTTTTTTTTTTTTTTTGGGTTCGAACAGCTATTTCGTAAGTACCTTAAGCTAAGAAGAATTAAGCGTAAAGCTAACGTTATATATGCACATTATTATAAGCGATCTTATTTGGGCTATATTTTTATTTTTCTACCACACTTAACAGCTGTGTGACGGCTATGGGCTTAACCAACTATTAAACCTAGTCGTACGGTTTATGTTGGCAGTGGTATCGTAGGAATCTAAACAATAAAGCAATAGTAACGTCTGGTAATAGCAGATATAAATCTGGGTAATTAAGTTGTAATTGCAAACTGGTGCTATTTAAATTATAGGAAATAATAAACGTATATATTTTAAACGGGATCCTTTTAAATCCGAAAATCCATTCGGATTTATTTGCTATAATCCTTATGGATCCGAGAATTTATTCGGATTTATACCATATTAATCCGTTTGGATCCGTAAATTTATTCGGATTTACGTTACGTAACCTAAGGTTTTGCATCGGAAGTAATCTATATAACTTCCGATTGTCTGTTAATAAGTTAAGCTTATTTAGTTATAATACGATTTCTTTTCTTTTAAGATTTTTACTTTTAAAAATTAATTTGTTTGTCGCATTTGCTTAGTAAGTAACTTTTTTTCTTTTTTATTATTGTTTTTCTATTTGTTTTTCGTCGTTATGCTTAACCGTATCGAAAAGCAAATTTTTTGCAAGTATTTTAATTAAAAGGAAAAACGCGAAAACCTGGCTGCTTATATTCGAAATTAAAGTTCCGAAGTTATGCCTTATTCTACGTGTTTTAAATATAAGGAAAAATATGTTATAATAAAAAACGTAGTTCGTTATAAAAACTACGTTTTAAAAAAACGGAGTTGCGATAAATCGAGTATTCCTTTTAATTTTTTGCGTAATATTAATAAGGAAACGGAACGTTTAAAACGCAAAAAAATTTTGGCCGAAAAGCGATTACTTTAATCGTAAAAAGAAATAAATTAAGCGATCGCCCGTTTTTAACGATTACGGCATTAGTAAAAATTCCTTTAATTTAAGGGTATTAAAATAGTAAATCGTAGGCTTCAGTTTTTAAACGAACTGAAAGAGCAGGAAAGGTTAAAACGCGAAACGGCTTTGCGGGCCGTACAAGCTACGTAAGCTATAAACTTTTCGGTATAGCCTGGGGTTAAAAATATTAATTGGCCGTTATTGGGCGACGCGAATTGGAATACCTTTAACCCTAGCGTTTTCGGCGTTGCTGGTGAAAGTTCTTTAAAAGGCGTTAAGTATTCGTAAAGTTTTTCGCGGATTTCCAGGTATTTTCGGAATTTAAGTAATCTTTTTATTTAATTAGGTACTGGGTAAATCCTTCCTTTTTACGTATATTTAGTATTTGTTTTGCTTCGTAGATTAGTATATTCTTTATAACTTTTTTATCTTAATTTTGTTTTATATTAATTTTGATCGTATCGGCTGTTAATTTTAATAGGGAAATATGAAAGATTAAATAAAGCTTAACTTTCGGCGGTAGTTCCAATTTATAGTTGTTTTCTGAGATTTTTTTAACGATTTTATATGGGCCGATATATTTGAAATCGAGTTTTTTGTTTAGCCTTTTGGTTTGGATGTTTTTGGTAGTTAGGTAGACCATTTCCTTTTCCGAAAAGGTTAATCCCTTTAATTTTTTTTGGTTATAGTATTTGCTTATTTGGTTACGTACGAATTCGAGCTTTGATTTTATTTTTGCGTACAGCTGTTTTAACTGTTTTGACGTTAAAATTGTTTTAACGTTAGCTGGTTTATTTTTATGTAAATTTCGGTAAACTTTAGGTATAAATCCAAAATTGGTAATTGCTAGCGTCGTTTTAATACTTTCGTAATAATTAATGTTATAGGTTAGTTATACAATTGGTAACTTTTCGACTTAATTATTCTGTTTGTAGTTAATATAGCATCGTAGATACGTTTTTAGCGTTTAGTTAGTTTTTTCCATTTGTCCGTTTGTTTAAGGTTTAAATACGTTAAATAATTTGTGATTTAATTTAAGTTAAGCTATTAATTCTTGCCAAAATTTCGAAATAAAAATGATGTTTTTATCCGAAATAATTTCCGTTAAAAGTCCGTAAGTATTTAAAATATGTTTAAGGAAAATGTATATTAATTGTTTTATATCGGTATCTTTATTATAAGATAGGAAATATAAGAATTTCGTAAATCGATTAACGATTACGAAAATATTATTATAATGTATTCCTATAACTGGATTATTTTGATAAAGGAAGTTTAATAATAAAGTCGAATATAATCGAATTTTATGGTCGTTTAACGACTGGTAAAGGTTGCAATTTTCCGTAGGGTTTATGTCGTTGTACCTTTGCTTTAGCGCAGATATTGTATTGCCGTATTACTTTTTGTACTATGGTTTTTATTTTAGGAAAGTAATATATCCGTTATAAACGTTTTAGGGTTTTGTAAATTTTTGGGTGTTTATGTATAGGGTATTCGTATATATCCCGTATCAGATTTTCTTATAGGTTTTCGGATACCTGTATTTTGTCTGTTTGGTACTTTGCTAGTTAATTAGCATTATATTATTGGATGCGTTAATGTATGTTAGCTGGTATCGCTCGTATTGCAGCAATTCGTCGTTATTTTAGGTATTTTTTAGGTATAATATCGAAAATTATCTGCTATATCTTAACTTTAGGTTTTTTTTAGGTTAGGTTATTTGTTAAATGTATTTGCTTTGCTATTTTCTAATCCTTTTCGATAGATAATAACGTAATCGAATTTAAAAAGGCTTTTTATATAACGTAATTATTTTTCGATAAATTTTCGTATCGTAAAAAAGTATATAATGTTTTTGTAATCTATATATACTTTGATTTAGTATATATTGCCTTTAAGATAATATTTAAATTCTTTAAAGGCGTTAACGATAGTTAAGAACTTTTTATCGTAAATGGGATAATTTAATTCGGCTTTATATAGCTTATAAGAATAAAATGCAATTGGGTAAAGTTTTCCTTAATCGTTTTGGTATTTAATTACAGCTTTTAAGGTATAGTTCGAAATATCGGTTTTTAACTTAACTAATCGCTTTAGGTCGTATATAATCAGTATTGGTTTACTGGTAAGGGCGTTTTTGATTTGCTGGAAAGCTGTTTTCTTTTTTAAAATCTATTTAAATAATTTTTTTTTTTGATAAGTTCCGTTAATGGTATGGTTATTTTGTTAAAATTGCGTATAAATCGTCGGTAATAATTAGCGAATCCAAGGAATGCTTGTATCTTTTTAATGTTAATAGGTTATGTTTAATCCTTAATTGCTGATAACTTTTTAGGGTTTATACGAATTTGTCCTGGTATAATGATATGTTTTAGGAATTCAACTTTTTGCTAGTAAAAATGGCTTTTTTCGGTATTAACCAAAAATTTAGCGTTTTGTAACGTTTGTAAGACTTGATGAACGTGTTTTTCGTGCTTTTTTTTCCGTTTTTAAGTAGATAAAAATGTCGTCGAAGTAGCAGATAACAAAAATATCCAGGTATTTTTTTAGCATATAGTTTATTATTTGTTGGAAGGTTGTTAGTACGTTAGTTAGTTCTATAAAGGTAATTAGGTATTCGTATAAGTCGTATTTCGTTTTAAAAGTTGTTTTTTATTCGTATCTTTTTTTAATCCAAATTATGTTGTAACTATTTCGAAAATCGATAGCTGTAAACCATTTTATTCCGTATAAGCAATCTTTCATTTTAATAATTAATAATAACGGCGTTTTGTCCTTAACGGTAATATCGTTAAGTTGTCGATAATCTACCATTAATCGAAGCTTTTTCCCTTTTTTCGGTACGAAGAATATAGGATATCCGGCTAATAATTTGGAACGTCGAATCCATCTTTTTCGAAGCTTACTTTCGAGGTAATCGAGTAATATATGTGGAGCTGACTAACTGATCAGCCAAGCTATGCCCCCTGGCCCGGCACCCTGCACCATTTTAATAAGTACCGTTTGCTTTTAACGCGCGATCTTTTGACCTCGATAGTAATTGTTATTTAGGCTTTATTTTCCGATATATTGTTCGTAACGTCGAGTTGCATATCGTTATCTTTTGGTAAAGCCGGCGATTCCGATAACGATATAGGAACAAACGAATTAACTGAATATGGGTACGGTAACAAAGGTAGGGCTGGTAAATTAGATATTTTAAAGAACAGTGGGCTTTAAGTTGACGTTATGCAAGGTCGAATGGGTTCAAGCCTTATTTTCCAGGCTGAGCCAAATATACAGAAAATCATTACACGATGTAATTTGCACGATAAATATTATACCCAGTACCTTCGAACACGATAACTGATCAATGGTTTTCACGGTTAGGATAGATTGATACCTTAGTCCCATAGAGCCTCACTTTGAAGCCGAATGCGTAGTTGCCGATAAGCTTCGACCCTGGTGAACCTTATGCCCGCTGGCTCCACGGTTCGGTAAGGTCAAACAATATGACTTAGGAAATATTAAGCTTTGCGCGGTAAACCTTAAGGATAAACCTTAACGGTAAACCTTAAAAATAAACCTTAAAGGCAAACCTTAACGGTAAACCTTAAAAATAAACCTT